>LOJH01002533.1:14948-39546 GCA_001685095.1 Ellobius talpinus
ACAGAGATCCACCTGCCTCTGCCTCCCGAGTCCTGGGATTAAAGGCGTGTGCCACCACCACCTGGCTGAGGTGAGAATTTCTTAATCATATAGAAACACATAGACATCTAGCACAGGAATCATGTAGAAAACCAAATAGATGTGGGCAGGAAAGATCCTCTCTAAAACACCTCATAATCAAGATGTCAAGACTATAAAGCAAAAAAAACCTACTAAAAACTGAAGGGAAAACACCAATTAATATGAAAAAGAAGAGACATCAGAAAAATGTCTGACTTATCATCAATAACTCTAAAAGTTATGGAATGAAAGAACCCAAATGACAAAAGGAGATTCTTGTCAGCCAAGATGGTATATCCAGGATCCAGGAAATTAATATAAAAAAGATAAAGAAATAAGATTTCAAGAAAAAAAGTTAGAAAATTTATTACATGTACTTTGCATTGCAGAATATTCTTAAAGAAGAAATATAATAATGTATGCAGACTACAGTTCATAAAAGAAACAGATGAATGCAGGAAAATTGGGAAAAATTGATGATACCCGTTCAAGTACTCCAACAAACATGCAACTCTAGCAGGGAAGGAAGTAAAGAACTAATGATCAACTAACCAGAGCAATGAACAAAACTGTAACAACATCAAACCTTCTGAATTATAACATTTATTGTAAAAGGAGATAACTTACCAATTAAAAGACTGAAAAGGAAAAACGTGACTCATCTATTTGCTGTCATCAAGGAGCATGCAACTGGAAAAGGCATCTATATCCATTCTGTTAGCCTGTGTCGTTTTATAGGCGAGTTAAGTCCATTAATATTAAGGGATATTAATGACCAGTGATTGCTAATTCCTGTTATTTTTTGGTAGTACTGTGTTTGTGTTTCCCTTAATTAAGATTGGCTGGTGTGGGATTATCTATTGCCTGTGCTTTTGTGGGTACAGCTATCATTCCTGTAGTACTTTCTGTAGTGTTGGATTTGTTTATAGGTATTGTGTAAGGATTTGTCATGGAATACCTTGTTTTCTCCATCTATGGTGATTGAAAGTTTTCTTTAGTATAGTAGTCTGGATTGGCCTCTGTGGTTTATTAGTGTCTGCATAATGTCTGTCCAGGACCTTCTAGTTTTCAGAGTCTCCACTGAGAAGTTGGGTGTTATTCTGTGTGTCTGTATTTATATATTACTTGGTATTTACCCTATGCAGGTCTTAATATTCTTTCTTTATTCTGTATATTTTGTGTTTTGATTATTATGTGGTGAGGGGACTTTTTGGAGAGGATTGGAGTCAGAGGTACACTCCTCCACTGCTGGTGGGAGTGCAAACTGGTACAACCACTTTGAAAATCAGTATGCTGGTTTCAGAAAATTGGCAATAAATCTACTTCAAGACCCAGGGATATTATTCTTGGGCTATACCCAAAGGATACTCATAAAACTAATACTAAAAAAGACCAAATAAGTCTAGACATGATAATAATGACTGATCAATTAGCCACTTTCACATTAGCAAAGAAAATAAAAATTAGTTAACAAAATGAGCTAAAATATGCAATGAAACAACTGGTTTAAGATTCTAGATATATTTCACTAAGCAGACATGGTATGCATGTTCTTAGCAAGGTTACATAGAACTTTGTCTAAAGTTCACCACATTTTACATCCCAAGGAAACCCCAGCCTCAATAAATAGATTAAATTAAAATAATATCGTGCATATTGTGAAGCCACAGTGAAAGAAAACCAGATATCAACAAAAATTTGAACTTAAATCCCACACAGCAGGAGGGAGATTATTTCTAGTACTGGAAGCTTTGCCATAGCTAGTGAGGTTATGGACTTTAGAAAATAATTTTCTGACACTTTGCCAGATGANGCATATTGTGAAGCCACAGTGAAAGAAAACCAGATATCAACAAAAATTTGAACTTAAATCCCACACAGCAGGAGGGAGATTATTTCTAGTACTGGAAGCTTTGCCATAGCTAGTGAGGTTATGGACTTTAGAAAATAATTTTCTGACACTTTGCCAGATGAAAATTTAATTCCTTACTAAATCTTATCTGTATAAGTGGAGTTATCACCCCTCAACAAAGAAGCCTGTCTTTCCACCAAATGAATACCATCACAAAAGAAACACAATCTAGAACAATTCAGAGATCAACAGACTGTGAGGAATCTAGCCCTAGTAAGGAATACATCTATGTCATAGCTCCTGTGTCTGTGGCTCAGAGAAGAACACAGAAGGGTGGAAAACTTGTAAGAGCCAGAAGAGTAGGAAGTCACCCGGGAAACAGTCTCTCCTAGAAATGGCCGTGTAAGCAAGGTCAGAACAGTGGCAATATCAATGAACATATATTAATGGGGAAAGAAAGGGAATTTCACTGTGTCCCAAATCTAGACAAGGAACTATAGCAACTAATGAATTTTGGGTGAAGGAGAATAGGCCCCACCCAGGAATGAGACTGCTTATTAGCTGTATAATAGAGAGTGGTAAATTATGAAATGATATATACACAAGCACTGAAAGAGAACTCAGCACACTGCATTTACATACCCTTGTACACACACTTAAATAAGCACACACATGCACGCCAATTATAATTAAAAAAACCAAGGCTACCAACTTGGGAGAGGAAGGAATGGGTAAAAGTTGAGGGAGGGTAACTGGGGGGTCCTGGAAAGTAGAAAGGGAGAGGGGAAAGTGATGCAAATCACTTTCAATTATAACAGATTTAAAAAAAGAAAAATAAATAAATGTTTGAAGTTTCCATGGGTGGAGGGGATTTTAAGATCCTAGAGTCTAATAAAAATAAATACAGAACCCTAAAAAGCTTCTGAGATAGAGTTCTTGGAGTCCTAAAAGAAAAAAGAAGTATCTATAGTTGCTCACAGTAAAAAGTCAGAGAAAACAGAAGCAAATAACTCAATAAAGCTCCTTAAAGATCTAGAAGACGGATAAAAGGCCAAATATGAACACAGCAGTTAATGAGAGACAGTAAGAACCAGGGCAGAAACTGAAGAAATAAAAACTGATAAAGACACAACATAGAATTAACAAATGGGTTGATTAAAAAAAAGACTGACAAGTCTGACTGGCACACAACCAAACTTAAAGGGAAGAGAGCAAAATGAATAAAATTTGGTATAAAAGGTGAGTTGTTGCAACAGACTCAGTGATATCACCAGGGAATACTTTGAAAATTTATTTAGAAAAAATGTAAGGTAAGATATAGATGAAATCAATGAATTATAAATGCACAAGACATGACAGGACAAGTTTGAATCAGAAGATCCACAGCAAGGAAGGATCAAAGCATATCCATAGCAAGTAAGGAAACTGAAACAATGATAAATAGTCTCCCTCAAAGAATGTCTAGGCCCAAAGGATTTACTGTTGAATTATACCAAACTATCAAAGACTGTCTGATATTACTTCTCAAGATCTTTTCAGAAAATGTGAAAAAACAGGAATCTACCATAGCTAGGCTAGGCTAACATGACTTTTTACACAAAAACTAAATCAAGATACAATATTAAGAAAACTATAGACTGTCTCCTTGATGATCATAGAAGCAAACATCCTCAATAAAGTAGTAAGAAACAAAATTCAAGATCTCATTAAGATCATACATCACAAACAAGTTGATTTCATACCAAGGACATAAGTTGGATTCAACAAATTCAGATCATTAAATATAAATATAACATAGTGATAGACTTATAGAAAAATAGCATAACCATCACAGTATATGAAGAATAAACAGTTGATAATGATTAATAATTCTTCATGTTAAGACTCATGGGTTAAGAGCATACAGTGATCTTGCAGAATACCTCAGTTTGTGTCCCAGCAGCCCTATAGTGAATCACAGTCAACTGTAACTATAGCTTCCGAAGATTCAACACCTGGTCTCTGCGGGCACTAGACATACATGTGGTGCATATACATACATCAGGCAAAACACTCATATACAGAAAATAAAAATAAGTAAAGCTTTTATAAATGATACTAGAAATAGAGAAGAGCTCAAAATAATAAACAGCGCATATAACACATCTATGGTCAACATTATGGTAAATCAGAAAAAAACAGATCATTTTCTCTAAAATAAAGCATGCCTGTTCAATTTATCCAACACTAACTAATAAGAGAAGACACAGATATAAAAAGGATACATATCAGAGAGGAAGAAGTTGAACTAATCCATTTATAGATGACAATATATTAAAACACTCATAGGCTGGGTGTAGAGTTGAATGTCTTTAATCTCAAGACTTGGGAAGCAGAGTCAAGTGTATCTCTGTGAATTCAAGTGAGTTGGGTATACACAGAGTTCTGGGATAGGTATGGCTACATGGAAACATCAACAAAAACATAAAGACTCATAAATTCTAGCAAAAACCTTATGTTCTGGTATTTTTAGTAATGATCAGGGAACTAAATAATAGATAAATCAATAGTTTTATATACTCACAATGAACATGCTGGGGAGGGAATCAAGACCTATATCCTATTCGCAATAGTCTTAAAATGAAAGCAGTGACAGAAAATCTAGAAATAACCACTGTAAAGAAAATTTTAGGGCACAGAATAAAGATACCGAAGCAGACGTCATCCCATGGTGATAGGAAGACCTCTAAGGCCCCAGGGTTTGAAGAAATAATATTGAAAAAATGACTGTACTACTCAAAGCTCAGTACAGATTAAAAGCAATCCCCACAAAAATTCCAGTTCTATGCACATTAGTCGTATTATGTCTGGGAGAGGGCGAGCCAATTTCTCATATCTCCTGGTAATTCAGCCATGTACCAGTGGAATCTACACATCCAAGAATATATGGGTAGCATTAATTGGACTTGATCTATTAAAAAAGGGATCTAAAATTGAATGGGTCAGGCAGAGGAGAGGATCTGAGAGAATTTGGAATAGGAATGAATACGATCCAAATATAGTATATGGAAATTTCAAAGTATTAATTTAAGAAATTAACATCTCTAGGCATCAGAGAAATGCAACTTAAAATTGCTTTGAGATTCTGCTTAACCTCAGTCAGAAAGGCAATCATCAAGAAAATAATAGACAACAAATAACAAATGCTTTTGAGAATGTGGGAACGCAGTAATAAATGTATAATTTTTGAATAGGGTTTTTAAAAAGAAATATGTTCCTAAAATTACTGCCAAAATTTAAAACTTAATTTCTTAAAACATTGTTCAAAATTAAATACAAACAAATAGATAAAATTAATTTGCTAAATATTTGCACAATTCTTTATCTAAGGTGTAAATGATAAGAATCTGAATTGATAGAACAGAAAACTAAAAAATATATAGTCATTTTGGTATATTGTAAAGAAAGCTACCAACCTCTAGGTGTACTCCTATGCATTACATAGGAGTGAAGGAATTACACATAATCATAAGTCCAATTAAAATGTATGAATTTATGTATACATGTAATATTTTAATCACATACATAAAATTTTTTGGACAATATACATCTCTACTGAGATGGTTTTGACACTTCAGTGAAAGAATGCTACTGGTATTTGGAGCTTTTACAGTTGCATATATCATTATGTTATAAAGCAGAGTTATATTAGTAAAATGAGCAAGGGACTTGAATGTAATATCTAAGATATGGTAGGATATAGAATCATCTATTTGTAAACCAAGGAAAAAAAGACACTGATTTCATGTTGGACCAGTAGCTGAAGTATTTAAAAATGAATAATCAGCTCTGGAAATTTTTCTTCCAGTCAGTAGAAATCACTGTTGGTTAATTTCACTAAATAAGATAAATCATCTGACCCTTCCCAAAAGCTAAGTGAACTACTCATAAACCCGGTGCATCATTTCATGTGGAAACCTCACTTAACTTCTGATGTAAAAATAAGTTTTCTTCTTAAGGCTGTCAATAGAGCTAATCTGGAAATTATGATCGTGTTAGTTACAAACCAAATTTCTCATAAATTTTCTTTGACTTACAACATTTTCATATTTTGTTACTTCCCGGCATAGATATACCCACAAATTAGTCCACTACCCCTGTGCTTTTACAAGATATTACAGGCCTTTTTTAAAATTCATTTTTAAAACCCTTTTTGCTTCCCTTGCTTACAGAACTAACACATTTTTAATACATTTGACAAGTAAATCTATTTCTTTTGGACAATTCAAAAGTGATCTTTAACAAAGGATTATGGTTCATGTAAGATAAGGTTTGTTTCTAATAAAGGTTTACCTCCCTTACAATTGACTTTCTAACTTTAGGGATACTTTAGTTATCCACCATGAGGCACGGCCTATTAGTAGATGGTAAGACACCTCCCAAAGACAAGTTAACAAGACAAAGACTCTCATTAAGTGACAGCACTACTTCTCTCATGACAAATATTAGTTTACTTTTATATGTCTGTGTTAACTTGATTAGCTTGCTATTTTATATGACTTGAGACAACAAGCATAACTTGCAGACCTCAAGGTTATTTGCATTGCTTTGGTCATAAAAAGCAAAATCCATCTCCTAGAGAAAAACAATGCAGTATAAAATGTCAATAGGCTTATTCTTCCTTTGCATATGAATACATGACCCAAAGAGACAAATTTTAAAGTGGCATCAATTTATTAAATGTTATACTTTATAGATATCTGGTGTACAAAGTTAAATGCTTAAGCATAACATTATAAAATCAAAATTCTTATCTTCAGAGTGAAGCCCAAGAAAAGTATTTAAAACTTTGGTTTGTCTTTATTGTTGACAAAGTATCCTATTCTCTGATTTTCAGATGATATAAAATTAATCTCATCTCTTTTAAATATTTGTATGAAATATCTATTCTCTTTATAATAGAAAAATGTCATAAACAATTCCATTTATAAGTATCATATAAATGATATAATACATTCTTTGAGTTTGAGTTTAAATTATCTTTTTATCAATTGTGTATTAATTTTGGTTTAGCTGGTGTAACTTTGAAAATAAAATCATCATGGAAATGCACATAAACATATTAATCAACACTCAAATTTATTTCTTTTCATAAGTACCTCAAATATACATATTAGCTAATAAACAAAAGTTATTGCTAGTCTTCTGTTTCTGAAGAAATTCTATGAATATAATAATTTCACTGCTGTTTCACTTTATATTTTTATAGTAATGAGCAATATTTCACTTTAGACACTCCCTTTATTTTTATTTTTTATTGTTTATAATCAGCAAAATTAAACAAACTTAAAATCTTTACCATTTATTAATTTTCTGCATTTCAGTAATGTGAATCTATTTGTCTTAATGGTATATAAATTAAAATCTTTGGTGATATTGAGACACAACTGTATTAATAATGCTTATATGCAAACTGAATTCGCTTGAATCTCTCAAGGAACCTTAAAATTTAATTACACACCTTTTAAAATAGTCATTTGTAATCCTTGAAGAACAGTGCCATGGAGATATTAGATTTGACTGTCCGTTTAGCCTGGGCATTCTTATATACCATTAGTTTTATCATGACCTACTAGGTGTAGGTCATTGAAATTCAATATCACCATAATAAAAGCTTAAGTTCAGTTTCAAACCAAATTGCACATATTGAAGTTGACTATGTATGTTTTTATTCATTGAACAATCCATTCAAGTGCCGTTTCAGGTTTTATTTTCTAGAATTTGAATGGTGACATATAGAAGTAAACTGCTAACCAGGTTCAAGTCATTTGACTATTCTATAGTGATGCTAAGAATCAAGAAACAGGCAGGCTGACTTCCTAAGTTGTTATTGTTTATATTTCATAAGCTACAACATATGCTTGCATCTCTCTGTACTAGAATTTTTCATTTTAATTTCCTTAGAGTTACACCCCAGGAATATGTTTGCAAAGGAGAATCTGAGTGATTCAAACTGACAAGAAAACTTCAGTAGCACCAACAGTAAAGAATAAAAATGCATGAATATTTTAGTCTATAAATAGCTATTTAGTTCTTCCTGAAGACATGTGTGTGAACATAGACACAAGAACAATATGTGTGTATGCCTATCTGCATATATATGCATATACAAATGTAAACATATATATGCATACATAATTTTCAAATAGCTCATGATAATAGATTTTTAAGACAAAAGTTGAAAAATATGAAAAGCAGGAAAACAGTTTTTGTTAATAAATAAACAGTAAGAGCACCCTCATGGCTTCATCTCTGGAGGAAGGACATTTGTTTACATAAGACTTACATTTTAGAACATAATTTTGCATACCAGATACAAAAGGAGAGTATATGTCATGACATATTAATTAGCATTATTTACCACTTCTATCTTTCTATATACTAGAACTCAGTCTGAAAATTATTAACCAATATGAAGCATTTCAGTATGCATACCACCATTTACTTTCCACATACATCTAATTTATTAAATCCTTAACACAGTCTTGATATTGTCTTGAACAAAAATAAACACTCATTTTTGCTCAAATATTGATAGAGGATGGTTGGCTAGACACTTCTCATTTGACTTTGCCCTTTTCTTTGGTCTAGCTGAAGTCCCATCTTTTCCCCTGAGTTTTGTACCAGTGATCTCCTCTAAGCTGTTGGAATTTTCCTTGTTGCTTATGAAGCAAAATATTCCAAGAGGGATGGTCATAAAACCCAGGAAGCTAAACCAAACTTGAAGGACCAAGAAAGGTGGGCAGTAACAGCATTCATAATTTCTACTGCAAAGGTTCTGCAAGCAGTTAACAGTTGTGGAAAGAGAGGAGTTTCTTAGGTAGAGATGCCCACGGGTTGAGCAGGTGGCTGCAGGCATATAGATTTATTTACCATCACTCGTGCTTTGCAGGGACATTTCAACAATGTAGCCACTTTTGCATCACCCTGCACTTAAGTAAACCCTCATATGTACTCCTTTAAGCCACCTTGATAAATTCATCATTTCTTCAAAGCAGAGTCAGATACAACAATTGCTTAAGGAGGTGCTTGTCAGTGACTTGACACAGGTGAACAGGCATTTCTTTATTCATGAAAAGTCACTATTCTATACACAATTGAAACAAAAAAAAATAATAAATAAGACAGGCAGAAATGTTAGCAGCAATAACAAAAAACGATTTTAGGGTTCTTAATTTACTTTCTCTTTCAAGCTAATAGTGAAATTAGACTTTGATTAGTCAGCTTTGCATGGCCATTTTTATGACCTGGTGAACTGTCCTACTTATATTCACAGCTGTCTCCAAAAATACTTTACAAATTACTCCAGAATGGAATTGATCTTATCTTGGTTGAGGCATTGCAAATTCTTCATTAGTGAAAACTGGTGATGGTTGAATAATGACTCAAAATAAATAACAGATCTGTTTTAATCTACAATGTCAACATTCTTTCCTAGAAAATGCAGAGCCACACTGGCTGACCTTAACTAGTTTCTTTTCCTATTTCTACCCAGGAGGATGCTATAATGAACAAAGCCTGCTGTGGTGAGAGTTAGGTGTGGAATTGAAAGTGTCACATCCTATAGTCAGTCATCCAGCTAGCCAATTAATCCCAGAACAACTCAGACATTCATCCTTATGGGGTGCTTTTCCCTTTGCCTCTCTCCTCCTCTATATTACAAAGCAGATTATAAATTAAATTTAAATTATTTTCTTTCCTTTTTATTGAAAATAAAAATTTCTTATACAGTATATATTGATCTGAGTTTCCTCTCCCCAAGTCCTCCCTGATTCTCCTCACCTCTCCACCCACCCAAATCTATGGCTTTGTTCTCTTTCTCTCCCAGGAAAAAAAAACTAACAGACAAACAAACAAACAAAAACAAAACAAAATGAATTTTAAAAAGTAACAGATCGATATCACCAGAAACACACACACACAATAAAATTCAAACTCTGAAGCCATAACATAGAAGTGAAATATCAGTATGACAAAAAAGAAAACAAGGCCAAACAAAGCAATAAGAGACAAAGCGCCTACAAACAATTAAAATTTGTAATAAAGTACACTGGAATTTCTTTCCTTGGAATATGACACTTTTTATAGCTTAAAAAATCATTTCTTTCTCTTTTCCTCAAGAAAAATAAAATTTATACCTAGAAATAAAAAGTCTATAGGATATAATAAAAAGTCTATGCTGCCATTTGTATGTCATGTAACTAAAAAGTGCTAGCCTACGCAATGTCTACATACTGAGGAATAACTAACAAGAATAGCTTCCATGAGAGATGGGACTGTGTTTGTAGTAGAAATTTTCAATGACTACTCAGTAAGTTTCGGCCTAAGGAGTACCAAGATGACACAGAAGAACATCTTAGAGGGGTAAACCAACCTTACTGTTGATGGGAATCCAGGGATAGTAATTAAGATTTAAAGAAAAGAAAAGAAAAGGAGTGGAAAGTAAGTAAAAGATCCCACATTCCTTAGTTTTTCTTTCATTAACCAAGATAACAGAGAGACCAGGAGGAATGCTTATTTTTCTGCAAATCAGCTAAATCAAATGAATTTGTTATTAAAGAAACTCTGTGTCTCCATGTTATATTATTCTTCTAGAATATTCAAAGTGGCTTACACCTTAGACTCCTTGTTCAGCTAAACTATACAGGGAAATATACCTCTCCTATATACAATCCTTTCCAAGTTGTTAATATATTAGTTGATCGTTTATCCATATGTAAATACATAAAGTGGTAAACGAGAAAATAGTTCACATATTATTAACACGTCAAATTTGTTTTGAATATGGTAGTACTAACAGCTTATTGTATATTCCAGGAAAATGCTTTCCTAAATATGTAATAATATCATGTTTTTATAAAAAAAGTTCATTTCATTCAAATAGTTAATGATTTTATTGAATAAATAAATATTGAGAAATACATGTAACACTCACATATTCTTTTTTCTTAAATATCTTTAAAAATGCTCACGGAAAACTAAAGTTTCAATTTGTAGTGATTATCTTTAATATATAAGTTGTTTAGAAGAATAAAGGATTTTAAAAATAACTCCATAATTGAATAGTTTAATCATTAGTCTTAATATCTATAACCAAGCATGTCCAGCTATGTCAGCTCAACATGATTCCATCTTAGATCTATCTGCCTACCAAGTAACAGACATTGTGGAAAAAGCTAAAAATTTATGAAGCACAACTTGCCATGGATGTTATTACCAAATAAATTGACAAAATTTCAAAACTAGTGTTTTGATAATTTTTCCTGAAACAAATATACCAAATAGAAGACTAAAATTTCAAGTAGCTTGATTTCCTCTTATCTCTAAGAACACTAGTTTTTCACTGCCTGTTGCTAATATTCCGTCTTCTGTTTATTACCTTGCCTCCTATACCATCCCTTGAGCTTGTCTTTTTATGTCATCTTCATCATTTTCAGATACCCACATCCCACTACATTTGACTTTGCACTTCACACCCACACAGAAAGAGGCAATATCTTATGCCAGAGATTCTCTTCCCAGCACAGCCACTTAGGAACAGCTCCCTCAGTGAATAGCTACCTCCAGGAGACTGAAAATGTCTGCATGAATTCACATAAAGCACTTATAATGCTACTGACTACACAAATTATACACCACTTTATCTACACAGACATTAAGTCTATTATGGTAGTTGACATCTTTTGGAGCTGAACAGATGTGAATCAGACTAAAAATTCCACTATGTAATTAGCTATATGTCCTTTAGCAAATTACAATTCTACAACAAAATAAGTTAGGATAATGAAGCAGACAAATTTTGTTTCCATGTCTGTATGCATACATTGTAAAGCATGTTAGCATATGGAAGCTTTAAAAATCAACAAATAAACTCAGGGTTTTGTTAACTGAAAATGTCCCCATCACACTGTCCTACACCTTTTCTTTAAGAAAGGCTCTTTTTTTATAAGTAGACAGACACATTAATTCCCTTTAGTTCTGTTTTCACATCATGGCCTCTTTATGATTACTCAAATTTAACATTTTATAATTCAAGTTTCTTACATCACAATCCTAGTTGGGATTTTTTTGGGTGTCATCTACTCTTGCTCTGAGTTCCAGCTTTAGATCAAACAAAGTTTGCCTTTTTTCTTTTTCAAATAGCTTATTTGCCTTGTGGCCTAGTTCATCTACTTGATACACTTGGGGAGAGGGAACCTCATCTAAGGAATTGCCACCAGGTTGGCACATGACCATCTCCATAGAGAATGCCCTTGTTGATGGATGTGGGGGTCCCACTCTATTTTGTAAGTGGTATACTTCTAGGACAGGAGGATCTGGGATGTTTAAGAAAGGCAGTGAGCCAGTCTAAAGGAGCAAGCTAGTAAACAGTGTTCCTGTATAGTCTGTGCTTCAGTTCCTGCCTCCAGGTTATTGCTTTGGCTTTCTTTGATGATAGAGATAACAGATTGTAAGCCAGAAGTCATTTAAATCGATTCCCACTCCAAGTTTCTTTTGGTCAAAAATTTTGTCTTAGCAACAATAATCTAAGTAGAGCAGAAATAGGCACCACAAGTGTGGTGTTTCTGTGATGGACCTGACCAAGTTAGTTTGAGAAGGTTTGTAGAAGTGTTTGGAAATATGAACTGGAAAAGCTATTGAGTACTCAGAACTTAATGGACTGTACTGTGGACTCTTGGAAAATAATGCTGTTATATCAATGGGACCATGGCTATCATGGAGGTGGGACTTGCAGAGTTTTATAGGGGCACAGATTCCATTAGATGCTCTCATGTGATATTTGAGATTTTATCAAGGTTGCTAATGTGATATTTCAAACTCTATCAAGGCTACTCATGTGATATTTTCAATTCAGAGTCTGTGAAAGTGAAACATTTACTTTGTTGACAGAGGTTTCTATCCTGCCTGATCCTACAGCTATTTAATCCCAAATAAACACACAGAAGTCTACATTAATCATAAAATGGTTGGTCTAGTAGCTCATGCTTCTTATTAACTCTTATAACTTATATTAGCCCATAATTTTTGTCTGTGTTAGCCACGTGACTTGGTACCTTTTTTGGCGAGGCAGTCACATCTTGCTTGCTCTGTGTCTGGCTTCCTCTGTGTCCAGATGATGACTGCAGACTGAAACTTCCCATTTCCCAGAATTCTTGTTGCTGCACCTCTATTTCCTGCCTGGTCACTTTACCTATACGTCCTGCCTGGCTACTGGCCAATCAGTGTTTATTTAAAATACAAGTGATAGGTACAGACCATTGTCCCACAGCAGTTACTGGTTGTTTGGGGCTAATAAAATTATCTGTGATTAATAAGATAACAGCATCATTATGAAGACATTTTCTGGGAAGTATTTCCTAAGGATCAGTACATTGAAGCTGTGGTGTTGGGTGGACAATGCTGCATATCAAGATGATGGTTGTATTTGTTAGAGTCACAAACAGTGCTGGTATTCAGTCACAGCAACAGAAACCTACCTAGAAATTACTGTCATTTGTCCATGCATCCTTTTAACATTTCCAAATTTTCTCTGTGGTATAGACTTCATGTTAGTTTTTGTCAAATTCCTATATTTAAATCCTCAGCTACAAAATGATGTTATCTGTTATTAGGATGCAGGACCTTTCAGAGGCAATTTATGATTCTATAAAGGAGGGTGGAAGTTACAACAATCAACTTAAACCATGGGCAGTTAAGTGGGTGTCTATCTGACACTGCAATCTGCTGGCCTCTCAGTCTTTAACCCCCAATATTCCACTAGTGTAAGGGGTACACATCTGTTGTTTATCAGATACTGATACCACACATTGGGCTGCTTATAAGCAACAGATGTTTGCATAATGGTTTCAGTATTTCTCATTAGACTTCATAGTATAGGGATCCGCACAAACTTTATTAAGTTTTATTATCCCCTTTTCACCCTTTTCTCCTAGCTTTATATAGTAAAGCCCTGCTTTATGAAATAATGTCTCATAATAACCTATGTTAAGTGTCTTCTCAATGTAAAATACTTAGAAGTTATCACATTTCTAGTATGTTCTTTGTGGTAATATAGATTTGCCTAGGTGTGATTGGTAGAAGAGGTAATAGCAAAATAATAATTAGTAGTGAGAGCAAAATTTCTGATATATTGTCAGATATACATGGTACAGTCACTGAGAATAGCCCCAAACCTCCTAATCAAAATAAATCTTTATTGCATGTTCCCCATAAAGATATATATCTCCATATAGTAAGTCAAATTCTTCTGTAAGTTAACATTGCTGTTAAAAACCAACATATGGCTGGTTTATGTTGGCTTTTTAAAAATCATTTATCTTATTGTGAAGTTCAGTGAGCAGTACACCAACTAAATACCAAGCCATCCTGTGTTTACCTAGTATTAGCATATGGTGTCAATAAACATCACGCTATCATAATAAATATAGAATTATAAAATTCAGCTAACAAAAGTAGGTTGCAAACAATTCCCATCTCTATTACCGCTATCTCTCAGGACCATCTGCCTGATTATCAGAACATTTTCATTACATTAACTCCCTCTGCCACTGCACATGGAGAGCTGAATTCATACTGGGAATAAAAGGAAGCCAGATATCTCATTCTCTAATCATGACCATAATCTTTCTTTGAGAAGGTCAAGGTGGCTTGCAGATGTTTCTCCCACATAAACAGTAATTGTCAAATTCATCTCATAAGGTAAATAATTATAGAAGATCTCCCATTGATATCCACAGACTATGAAAATCTTAAAAAACTGTTTTCTAATCTATTTGGCAATCACTTCAATTTTATGCTCAATAATAATACCACACATTTTATATAGTTATATAGAGAATTACATATATACTCCTTCATATAAATATATTCTGGCTTAGCAACTTATTTTTTCAGCAATATATTAGTCCATTTCTCCATAAGTAAGAATTTTGTTGAAGAAAATTAAAGAATAAGTACTTAAATTAGGTTTTAAATCGCCTCTATTTTAGTAAATGTAGCATTCACAGAACTATCAGAGTATCTTATGTTCTTTTTCATTAATATAGCATTTGACTCCAAGGATTCAGGACATATGTCTTTTCTATTAATATTAATATGTAAACACTTTTAAGTCTGGACCTGGTTAGTATAAGTCATTGATTATTACACAGTAATGAGTTAAAACCACTTTCCAAATGTACCGTAAAGTTGGACCAGGCTACTAAGGACTAAGAAGACCAAGGGCACTTCTCAGGTATCAATAACCAGCCTAACTTTTGTATGTGTGGCCAAATATAAAGACTGAAATACTCTCCACAGAGCATAAGAGAAATGTTATTGGGATGCATATCTAAACATATGTGTGCATGCAAAAATGGGTATGTGGTACTGTCCCTTTCTATGAAACAGACTTTTTGTATTCCTAGTTTCTTTCCACACTGGGAAAGCAGAGCTCCTGAAGATCCAGCAAAAAACCTACTTTACTGGCTGTCATCACTCCCATGTTATGTCATGTAGTAGGCTCAAGTGTCATGTAGGATGGGATGAAGGATAACTACTGAAGAAATTTTTTTACATGAAGGAAGAAGATGCAGAATGAGTAAGACCAAAATGAGAAGTGAATCTGGTTTAGAAAGCAAATTGGTGAACCAGTGGATAATTTTCGTGTTGTTCCTGCCAATGGCTCGAAACTGACACCTTTCTACAAAAAGAAATTAAAATTATTTCCATAACCTAAGCAATGAATCATTGCAGTCACAAAGCTTCTTTTGTTTTGTGCTCTTGTGTAGAACATGACACATCTTCATGTTCACTTTGAAACACTTAAAAAGTGTCAATTTACATAGACCTTATTTTGTGGGAGGTAAGTTCCAATAAATCAGTGCATGAGTTAAGCAGTTGTTAACACCAAATTCCATGTATGCTTTTGCTGTACATATAAACCTATGATGAAGTTTATGTTGGGTGTAAAAAGCGGTGGGTACCAATAATTGCTAATGAGATACACTAATTACAATATCACAGAGGAAGTTATTTTTGAATGTAGGCTGTCAATATGTCTAGCTATCTATAATGCTTTTCCTGTTGTAATGAGCTGACAGTACACTCTGCTCACACGATGACACAAAGTGAGCTAAGGGAAGCAGCACTGATATGTGCATTCAGCTACTACGCATAAGTATTACTAGGGGAAAAGCAATGCAAGCTCTCAGGTCTGTGCAGGTGACACAGCTATGAGACTCCTAATGGGTGAGAAGTACATCCAGTTTGACAGTGCTGGACAAAGGCGTGATTCTTGGTCAAGATGCCGTGGTATCTTGTGCGATACATTGCCAGGCTACTTGAATGGTGTACATCTTAAAGTTCATGAGTTGTTTATATCAGTGTCCTTCTATATAATGACCTTTATCAACAAGGAGGATAAGTGGTACATCTACAACAATTGATGCATGCAATTGGTTTTGTCTATAAATTCAACCAATCATGAAAGTATCTGAGAAAACTGTAAACGGACTGAATATGCACAGATATTTCTGAGGCATTAGTACCTAAACAATACTGTATAGATGACTTTGGGAATAAATTAGGTCAAATAAATAATATAAAGGTGACTTGAATTAGTGTTATCCTTCAGTCTTGATTGAAGACTAGAACTCAGCTGACTATGCCATTGTACTAATGGATAGGTGTTAAACTCCCTTAAATAACTTGTCATCTGTCATAGTAATTTCATGTAACCATTGTACTTCCTCCTGTTTCCTTTAAATAAAGTAGGAAGGATGTCTTCATCTTGCCATTGAACTTTCATATGCATCCTTCCATCTGGTTGTCCTTGAGTGACATCCCTTTGTAATAATCTCATAATGTAAGTAAATTATTTTCCTGAGTTCTGTCTATTTTCCATTTTAAGTAATGATAAAATCTTATGGGGGTCTTAACAGTTTATTGCTGGCTGGTTAGAAGCAGAGTTTTTGCCTGGTCTTATTATTTGAGCCTGATGAAGAGGTTCTTCTAAAGACTGAGGCTTTTATAGTGGGGCTTGTGGTAATTGCAGTATTTAGGATAAGATTAAAGTTAAACTATAGAGTACTAGGTTGATGTTTGCTGACGAATGGACAATTGCTTGGCATGGGAAACAAGTCTACACATCTGGTATCCTAAACAGTGAAGGAAACAGTTTTCCATGATTCAGTAGTATACATGAAAAATGTATGATAAATTAATGCTATTACTGAAACTTTAAAATCAACAAATCAAAAAGATACTTGTAACATATATTTTAATTTAGATATATAGTTATAAGCGTACATGTACCTTCACAATGTACATATATAGAGAGGTACACTCATTCTTGGCTTTTGAAGGAACTCTGAATGAGTTTGACATCAATATTGAAAAGATAAAATATTATGTGATTAACATGTTAGAATGAAACATCTAGCAAATATTCCTTATTAGCCAATAATATATATTTAAGTTATTAAGACCTCATAATAATTTTTTGCCACAAGTAAGTGAATTAATTGTAGAACATAAGGAGTAGCTGTTGATAACATGGTTTGTCTCTGCATCACTGGCAAATCATGTTGGTTGATGGTAACTTGGGAATTTATATAAACACTTTGTGGATAAGAGCACTAGGTTGGAAGGCATGTGAAACTTCTCCACAGGAGTCCTAAGGAAAGTTTAAACTGCAACCTTTGAGAAAGATCTCGGTAAAGATAGAGGACATTTAAGATTTCCAGAATATAAAGCTGGATTGTGCTAAAGCCTCTCAGCATTCTACAGTAGAATAAAAGACTAATGTAAGACCTTCTGACCTCAAAAGTGAGAGCAGGGTACATATCTTTTAGAAATACCTGAAAACAAACCAAGCTCTGCAATTCCAGATAGTAAGAAAAAAGCAATTGAATTCAGACAAACTATAGAATTCTCTGTTTGCAAAAACAAACAGAAAATCAAATTGGAGTCAGTGAAGTTGCCTGGAATGGAGGCTGGAATGGAGGAAGACAAGGTTAAAAAACACCACTGAGTATTAAGAACTACATATTCTCTGTAAATTCAGCTTCACTAATCCCACAGTAGAGTGGTATAGGAGTATATATCTTCTGAGGTTGACCTATTTCACGCAGCACGAGACATTTTATGTTCACTCATTCTGTTGCAAATAAGAACCACCCTCCCATTACTCACTTGTGTAATTATACCATACTTTCTTTTTCAAAAAACTACATTTATTTATTTATTTATTTATTTATTTATTTATTATTTACTTATTTATAATGCACGTTATGCATATCATGATCAGAGGACAAATTATGAGATTTTTCTTTTCTTACACTGAGTACAGGCATTGTTGGAGGATAAATGATAAGCAAATAATCTATTTTCCCTGCATACACTATCTTTTCTTTATCTGCTGATAGACACGGGCCGTTTCCAGATTTTGGATATCACAAATTATGTTGAAACTTAGAAAGTACTGACTTTTATTCCGTCCTAGAAGCAGGGCTTCTGGACGAATGCAGTTCTATACTTTTAGCTTATCCAACAACTTTCGTACTGTTTTCCATTTTGACTCTCCTGATTGACTTGCTCATCAACAATGCATGAGGGTTCCCCTTTTAGACACCTTATTCATAATTCACTTTTTTGATAAAATCTGAGTAGGAACAAAAGAACCAGGTAGGGAAAGAATGAAACGTTTTTGATTAAAAGAAAAAGAAAAAATGTAAGAACAAGGTAGGGGAAGTACAGAGTGATGTCCATTGCACATCAGGGTGACTGCTACAATAACCAGGTGTCCTACCTTTCAAAGTAGCACAAAGTGAACTTCAATACCTTATTAAATAAGTGACTTCTGGTTAAGGGAAGCTGTGGTTATGATAAATTTTATTTTAAGATGCCTCATGATACATATATGTTGGTAGATTGATACTAAATAGACAGACAATCAATAGATGGATATGTAGATAGGTAGATAGATAGCTATAGGTAAACAATTTATCTCCAAATATCATAGAGGATCCTGTCATTGCACATCATATAGTTTATCAAAATATGATGTTGATAATTATTTTCTGAAAAGAGAATGAAATACACTTTTATCCCACTCAAGTTTCAGTTTCCCTGCCAATTAGGGGAATGGCTGTGATATATTCATGCCATGACTGCTATTGTACAGCCTTCAATTCTGTCCCCTTTACCAGAATGTGTTTTTATTTTTCTTCTCTTCAGAGCTGGCCATTTCCCTAGATCAGCTATGAATCCTATTTGCCCACTGAGAAACCAACCTGCTTGCTACAGTGCATTGCTTTTCTTCTGTTGTAGGAAAGAGGGTCACCTGAGCTTATGGGTGTATCCCAGTTCAGGAGCATGCACTAAGGCATTATGTGCAGCCAGTTCTAACAGGTGGAACAGAGTTGAAAGTATCTCCTTTTGTTTTAACACTATCGAAAAACAAACAGGCATCTACTGAGAAATGCTTGAGGGTGTTTATTTTTGTCCTTTGACCTAAAAATAGGAGGCTGAGGCTATTTCTTTGCAGATCTGATACTACATGAGAAGAACTAATAGCCATCCAAGAACATTAGGCAAACAGTAACAAAGACCCATGAACCGCTTTTCAGGACACTGTTAAAATGGAGGTCAATGGGTGTAATTCCTGAGGTTTCTGACAGAGTTGTGTGCAGCTGCATGCAATCCATTCACAGGAAGAGACTCTGTCTAGAATGTTTTGACTTCATTCATTAAAGAAAAAAAGTGAAACAACTTGCTATAAAGCTTCTGAGAAAAAATGAAAAACCGAAAGGGGTGCACCCTTCCCTTGGAAGTGCATGGAGAAGGAGTGGGTCTGAGCACTCTGTTGGGTTTGCCAGTTCCCTTTTACCCAAACACAGAGACAGACAAATAACTCAAAAAAAATGGAAAACCTGCAGTCACCACTCAAAAATACATCAGTCCTCACAAGAAAGATATGCGAAAGAAAACATGGTCAGTTGTTTGTGCTTAGATTTGAAACTAAGAACACTTCAAAGGCTGTTGCCAAGCTAACCAGGTAAGTTCATTTCAGTGTGCTTACAGTTGTGTTAGGGTCATCCAATATTCCACTTGTAAACAATATATTTTTACTATAGAATTAGCAAATGTATATAGAAATTTAACTTCATACTAAGTTTTGTTAGTTTTATTGGTAAAAAAATCCCATAGTAATAATTTAATACTTGTATATCATGTGTGTATGTGTGTGTGTGTGTGTGTATTTTCAGTTATTAGCAAACACAGTCTGAAGCATGGCAGTAAGTGATCCACCCTGAGCTTCAGCCACTACTTCCCTAAAACTTGTGGTAGTTGTGTTTTTTGTGTTACTGAAAATGGATTTTATTTTTAAACCAGCCTAATAAAAAGAAACCCAGAGAGCAGTGTGGTTCACATGGGGAGTGGTGGTCAGGAAGTTAAGAGCCTAGTATGAGCTTTGTTTCCTGTGAAGGTGTTCTGCACAGTTAATGTGAAAAGAATCAGACAGCTTTAATGGGCGGCATCTTCCTTTAGCCAATGTTCTTACATTGGTTGATGCTATAGCATGGATTGATGTTTCATTCCTCTGAAAGGCTGAATAGTGCTGTATTACATGTGTATACTTTATTTATTAGGCATCAGCTGGGGATACATGTGGGTATTTTAGGGTACTTCTTAGATTTTGGTTATTGTAACTCATAGTGCTCTAGATATGCATATGCAGGTATTGCATTCCGTCAGTTATTTTGGGGATAAGAGTTTTCTTCACATTAGAATATGATAAACTGTTGGAGATTTTGAGGAGAAATACATAAAATACATTGCATTTTAGAAAGAGCCTGCTTCTGGCAGCTGAAGGATAACAGTTGGGAAATGGGTGGACAGGAATATCAGTGTCAGGTAATAGTGAACTGGACAAGAACAGAGCAGCAGTCGTGGTTAAAAGTGATAGGATTTAACATTTAACTTAAAGAGAGTGCCATAGACACTTATTCAGTAAGGGAGTAGGGATGTAGGTTCATCTAGGTTTTAAGAGGAACTCAAAAGTTCATGGACTCATTGTGATAACTGAGCATATAATTTACTGAGATTAAAACTTAAAGTTAGCAGTGAAACAGGTTGGTAAAAGAAAATCAACAGCTGTTATTTAAAACATCTCTTTTGAGGTCCTGTTAGATAGCCCCTACAAATGGACAGCCAGTAAGCACAGCAGGAAGCTAATGACACACTCAGAAACTCCTAAGCATGAGACTACATTGGTCACCTAGTTATTAAGGCCAGGGGATAAGTAGGAGGTTAAGTCTTGAGGTACACAGCATACAACAAAATAAAATGAAACGACCTTTAAGCTAAGAAGTAAGTGAAGAAACAGATTTATGAATGAATAATACTTTACTGAAATCAAATTCTAACGTAATAAAGAACTGATCATTCAGTTTGTCACAATGAAGATTATTAGCATCCTCAATAAGATTAACTTCAGTAGATTGGAGGAGGCTGAGGAGAGAAAAGCAAAGCAACATGAAACTGGAGGGGAAGAATATGTACAGTTCCCAGGGTCTCTAAAGGGACAGGAGGAGGAGAGTGGCAGGACCAGAGATGTCGTGGTGCTTAGAGATGAGTATACGATGAGCTGAGGACAAGCACTTGCCAGCTTCAGGAAGGATGTTGCAGGACATGCGAGGGTGCATGTGGATGTGTGGTTAGGAGATGTGATTGTGATTACAGAAGGTGTGTGTCGATGGCGGGGTGACCCCAAAGAAGCAAGAGAAGAGCCTGTTCTGTTACAGAATAATGGGGGAGGGCTGGATGCAGATGCTGCTGGTGTTAGGAAAATCATGCCCAACTCCACTCCTCACTTCTAATGTACAATCAATGAAGGTATCTAGGAACTGTATACAGTACCATCCATGGGGAAAGTTGTAGACACAAGGAATGGTGACCAGGACTAAATGTTTGAAAAGGCAGTGTTACCATGAAAGAATACCAATGTCTCTTACTATGCCAACTCATTACTTTATTTCTATTGCTGTAAGTATATCAATAGCCTCATTAATATGAGTAAAAACAGACAAAACCAGCAAAAGTCCCATCATTATAGTTCTGTTTTGAATACAAAGACGGAAAAAAAACTTTTAGTTTTCAGAGCTTTTAGATCCTAATTCTAATACAGTTCTTTTGATGATTAATATATTTCCTCCATTCAGGATATTGAGAAAAATGGGAACTGAGTCTCCAAGCACAAATGTGTATTTGATTGACGTTTCAGATACAACACACACTAGCTTACTTTGGTGGACGTTCCTGCTGCACGTTGGCATGAATGGCCTTAGAAAGCAAAGTTTCTTCCTCTAAATCATAGAAAGCATTTTAAAGGCTTACTCTGCTACTCCCCAAACACCATTTCTGGCATATCCAGTTCATGATCTGGTTTGAAAGGAGGCAGAGATCCCAAACTAAAATATACGCTATCACACATGCATATGATTTAGTACTGTCTGTAGTGCTTCCAGTATCTGCATGGTCATAGCTGTGGAAACAGAAAGCTAGAAATATTTAATAAAATTCTGTATATTTTTGTATAAACAGTTAAGTTCAGGAAAATATATTGCCTTAACATAATTAAACAGGCTAAAACTATTATGTAAATTATTTTCTGATTTCTATAGAACAAGGTTAATATGACTGTTTTACATGAACCCAATGTACATATTTTTCATTTCTTCCAACACTTGACTCCCCTTTACTTGCTTTATGACATGGTTTTATTATCAGTAATAATGGATCTGGAGGTCAGGCATTGTAATGAAGTTTATGGTAGCTATGTTTCACAAGAAAATAAAGTCAATACAAATGTATGGTTAAACAGAAAATATACTTTTGTTTTCAAGTTGGCCTTTGTGCTGGAGTCCCATCCTCAACATTAGTGTTGATGTGGAGGTATACTGCAGGCTGAATCCAGCAAAGTTAATTGTAATGATTGACTAATGATAAATGCATACCGTAACATGATTAAACAAAAGTAAATACGTCTATTTAAGTGCTAAGTGTCTAATTGCTAGCAAAACAATTTCAATTTTGTGCTTTCAAATTTAATTGAATATTTACTCTATAAAATGCTAAACATTCTTGGCACCTCTATTATGCTTTCATAAAGTATGAAATACACACATATATGAAATTATTTTAGGAGAATTAATATTAAGTGGAACTATTATTTTAATTTACATTATAATTAATAGATTATTCTGATGTTCTAGGGAGCTAGCTAAAGAAAACTAATTTTTTTATGTTAAGTTACTAAGCTATTTTAGTACAAAGGATGGTTAATTAGAATTTTTATTAAGCTCCCGGAGTTTTTCTCCATGGAAAAGGAAAGCTCATTGAGAACCCTGATTCTGAAGATCCATTCATAGTATTAAGTATTTCTTGGCCAAGCATTAAAGTTTCTTTGAGAATCTGATACCCATTTTTAATCCTTTTTATGAAAACTTACAAATTACTTGGCTAAAGTAATCTCTGTTGTCTGGTTGCAGAGGAAACTGAGTTACTGCACAACCACTCATTCACACACAGATCATGACTGCAGTAAGTTGGCCAATGACCTCTGTTATTAGATTTACTATGACAATTCCTATTTTGACAATTTTATTTAAAACTTCATGGAAAGTGTATTGACTGAAAGGTATTCACATCTCAGGTCTCTGAATAGTGTAGGTATCAGTGGGTCAATAGTATTTTAGCGATTTTGTTACACTTAACTGAGACTGACAGGGCAATGTACGCAATTGCCTTTTCTATTGTTCAGAAAGCTCAGGAGAAATTTGATCAACACACAAAACTATCAATGAAAAATAAAGTTTTCTTTAGTTGACATAAAAGGAGAGACAGAGAGAGAGAAGAAAGGATGGAAGAAAAGAAGGAAGGATGGAAGGAAGGAAAGAAAGAAGGAAGGGAGGGAGGAAGGGAGAAAGAGAGAGAGAAAGAGAAAGAGAGAGAGAAAGGAATGAAGGAAGAATTATGGCTCTCTCATAATTCTCTTAAAAATCTCTCTTAAAAATCTCTTTTTATAATAAGCTACTGGATCTTGTGCTCTAATTACTTGAAAAATTCTTGTCCTTTATCCCAGCAATTTCAAACCTTATGACTCTATCTTGAAGAAATGATCAAACACATCAGAAAGATGTCACCAGGAAAGTTCATTTCATTTGCATGTACAATGGATTAGAAAACGTTTCAAAAGCCAAAGCAACTTTATAGATTTTTTAGTGATTTATTTTTCTATATCCTACCACAGATGCACTTGCAATCCATGTTTCCCTACAATCCCGAGGATTGGACCCAGAGCTGATGTCGAGCAACATATGGATAGATAAAGAAAATGAAGTACATGTACAAAACCAAGTGTTATTACACCATAAAGTGAAACGAAATCTGCAGGAAAATGGATGGAACTGATAATCTCTGAAGTTGTGTTAACTAGGCACAGTAAGTTGAATCCTACAAACTCTGATTTGTGGACACTGGCTTGTGGTACGAATATATATTGTTATGTAAAGAGCGAATGTGAGTAGAAGCCATGAAAGTAGGAACCAAATCATGAGAGAGAGAGAGAGAGAGAGAGAGAGAGAGAGAGAGAGAGAGAGAGAG
>LOJH01002533.1:39648-53988 GCA_001685095.1 Ellobius talpinus
AGAGAGAGAGAGAGAGAGAGAGAGAGAGAGAGAGAGAGAGAGAGAGGTTTTTAAGGAAGGCGATGAGGAAAGCAGAGATGCGTGTAACATAGAAGTGGAAAGGTAATAGCGGAGAAATGTTTAGGTGGGAGTGAGTATTGGAAGGCAGAGATTAGTTGGGGATGAGCAGCATGTGGAAATGCCATACGAAGGCCTGTACTTCACATACAGACTGAAAATTTATGAAATGTACTACTGAATAAATATACAATATGATGAAAAGCACAAGGAGTGAAGCATTGAAGACACAGCAACTTTAAAACTGATAACTGTTCACACTGGATTTCGTGTTAGGCTATTTTCGTTCCTCTTTACGTATGTAGTAGTGTGACTCACCACTGAGAATTATAGGGACTAATAGATTTCCCAAAGTCTGAGGTTCTCTTTGACAAAATATTGTGCTTTTGATTTTTATGTGTTGAAGATTTAGAAACCTGGACATTTGATCATCTTTCTTTGTAGCAACTTGACAAACGTTTGGTAAACTAGTTAACAAATTATGACAACGTTATATATGTGACACAAATGCAAATATATATTTTTTATTTCATAAAAGGTAATAAGAGTGATGAGTATAAACCTTTAAAAATTGTTATTTGATGAAATAGAGAAGTTTCTATTCATTTGTTTTATAAAAAATCTTTTCTATTCTTTGATACACTAAAAGTTTCAGGTGGAGATCTATTTCAGAGTAAGTTTCTCTACTAGAATTCACAGAGCCTAGGTTTGATTCTCTATACTGTATAAGCACACACACACACACACACGATAATCAGATTTTTCTGTAAAAAGTATTATTAAGCACTTGAATTTAACTGGAAATTTGAGACAAAAATAAACATCCTGTCATAAAGGCATTCTAAACAACTCTATGTCACATAATGTGGAGCTTTTACTTGTATATGTTTAAGATTCCAATTAAAGCATTTGTCCATTCCCTTTACTTCTTTTAAACTCCCTCACCCACTCCTTATTAATCTCTTTCAAATTAGTGATCTATTTTCATCACTTGTTACTGCATTCATTTATGTATATGTAAATACATAAATTCCTATAGATATAGTACAGCCTGTTCAGTCTATTTAATGTTGCTTTTATGTACGTTTTTAGGACTGATCATAAGGTTTTAGATAACTGTGCTTTTCCACGGAAAAGACTATTTCTCTTGCTCTGAGCATTCCTTAGTTGCCTGTAGTTCTTTGTTTTTTATAAATTACTATAAATTTTCATAGAAATGCCAAAAGTCAAAACTAAAAGGAAAAGTTTAAATTTACACATGGCTCTATGTGAATTATGTTTAATATTTAGATAAATAGAAGTATCCTTCAGCTCTTTTAAAACCATGTCCCCCTTTTACACTGCTATTAATTATCTCATGAGGCTTTATGAATTTCCAGATACTAAATCATCTGTTACATTAATTTTTGAATAATTTAAGGTCATAGATCCCTTTGATGATCTGACAGAATTTGAACCCCTTCCTCAGAAAATCCACCTGTACTTAAAATCTATAAGTAATTTTAGCTTGTTTGTACTGAATATCTGCAATGAGTGTGTCAAAGAAAACCAGCTATCGCTCTCCTGACTACACCTTCCCACGCATGCGATGCTGCATTGCAATTAAGAAAATTACACACATGTGGAAGAGAAACGCATAAGTCAAGCACTTCTTGGTCTAGTAGTGTTTCTTCTAATTAAGATTAGAAAAAACTCATGCATTAGTTTGAAAAGCATGAAACTGGGAGCAGCATGTTCTGAATTTCTACCACACTGTGGACTGAAATTACAATTCTCTCTCTCTTTCTCTTCCTTTCTCTTTCTCAAACACACATACACACATGCATACATATACATACATATACATACTCACACACATGGAAATGACACTCATTTGAACAACTAAACACTTAATGTAGCATACTGTAAATAATAGATTTTATTGGAGGAAATATAAAAGTATTTATTTAATAATGACCAAATTCCAGTAACTTCAAAGATTTACCGCTGAGGGGACTGAAGTATAATCTGTGAGACCTAAGAATCCTCCTAACTACAGGACAGGCCCAGGAAGCATGCAGCATCATTTGTTTTAACTAGTCCAAAGTACTTGACTGTAAAGAAAGATGAAGTCTTAGCTCTCAGAAATCACCTCCAGAGACTTGTAAATAGAAGTCTAATCATATGGTTCAGCACTATCTTATCATACTCAAAATGTGAGCCATAAATAGATCGCTTTTCAATTTCTTCTCACCTTTTTAGTATGAATAAGCAAGATTTAAACTCTGATATTTCTTAACAGAAGAAATCTTACCTGCTATGCTAATACCAAGGAACTAGCTAGTGACACTTTTGGAATTTCAATCCGTCACTTCCAACTTTGAAACAGGTGCAATAACTTCAAACCCATAACTTAAAAATGAAAAAAATGACCACACTGAGTAAATGACTTGCTTAGTGTTTTCTCAGATTGCTGTCCCATCTTGTGTGGAACTTACCAGTTCTCTCAGGAACAACATATCACAGTCTGCATTCCCTCGCCTGAGCTCTCAGTAGCCATAGAACATAGTGGGTTACAGTACTGTTTCCTTGGAGGAACTCAGTTTCCTATAGTACTGTTAAAAAGAATATTACCTCTGATTGCTATGTGCTAACAATTGCATTTTAAATGATCTACCCACTCCATGCACTACCATATTATAGTACATACCAACCCTGGTCTGGCATGCATATTAAGTAGATACTAAACCTTGTTCTGTTTGAATATCGTAGTAGGTATGAACCCCTACCTAACTTCTATATTATAGTAGATAGTAACCCTTGTGTAACTTCCATATCATGGTATATAACATGCATTATCTAACTTGCATATTATAGTAGATACCAGCCCCTTTAAGCTAGGAATAATGATTCTTGATACACTAGCTTTTGTTTTTTCTTGATGTGTAGTGATTTTGTGATGATAATAGCACATCCATATTGGCCTCCTGTGAAGCATGGCAATCACTGAAACAAATGGATACTTAAAATTAATACAGAGATATTGCAAGGAGAAAACAAAAAGAACAAGGATATATGATAATCACACAGCTAATATTTTAGTTCTAATCCTCTTCAAAACTTTCAGTTGTAGCACAAGTTTCTTTTAAACTGTTTCATTTGTTTAGGTAGCATGCTGACTAGGGCAATAGCCAGCTCACTAAAGACTGTCCATGTGATAAGAGTGGAGGAGACAGAGGCAGAGAGGGGCGATAGGAGAATGCTCTCCCTATCAGCGTGACACTTACAGTGATGCATTTAGACCCTCAGATTTGCTACAAGACATTAGACCTACTCTGATGGGTGCCAAAAGTTGTAATGACCTCTTGTAAGTACTTTATTTCAGATCTTGAAAATATCTCAGAGAAAGGTAATTTAGCTGATAGAGGCAGAAGGATCTAAAAGGTTTGAAATTTCCTGGGTCCCAGCTTCTCATTGCCCATCTCTGGCTTATTAGATGAGAATTTTTGTCTCATCAACCTCCAGACAACTTCCAGAATTTGCAGTTCAGTGTAAATATATTCTGTAGTATAAGGTTAAGTTGTTTATTCCCGTGTCAAATGCTAACATCGGCCTTCTATATGACTGTCTGTATGAGAGCTTGACGAGGTGAGTGCATATAGCTGTGTGGATGTGCAGTATGTCATAAAATGAGACGTCATTGGAAGAAGCTAAAAATGAGGGGGCCATTAGTAACAAAAGTTGAAGACCTATGCTGTCTGTTTTTGTTAAAAAAAATAGCATAGGAACACTGGCGTTATTGTTCAGGGTTAGAGCATTTACTTAGGCTCAGTGTCCACAAAGAAAACAAAAATAGCATAGGAACGCTAGCGTTTTTGTTCAGGGTTAGAGCATTTACTTAGGCTCACTGTCCACAAAGAAAACAAAACTTCTTAAAAACTATTGTGTGTGTCACTGTAGTTTGTAATAGTTATGATCAGTGGACTTTCAAGTTTTCCAAATCATCAAAACTTAGAGAACTAGTAATAATGTTTATTGAACAAAATCCATAATCATATTCAAAAGTGTCAAAATGAAAAATAAAACAAGAATTACTCATTGTGTCCAGATTTTTATGAATAGTAATACATAGCAGAATAATTTTCTGGTGACATGAAATGATAGAAAATCAAATGAAAGATATAGTACAATGCATTAGGCAACTGAATATATTTAATACATGGTAATTTATAACAATTATACATTACATTATTATATCACTTATTTTTGGTTTATACAATGAAAATGTAAGATCTCTATCATCTGTTCTGTTAATGTCATGTCTCCAACTTTTCAAGATAACTTAAATCAACATTTTGTAGAAACAACTCATCAGCCTGAGCACTGATTAGTCTGAGCCCCAATCTGATTCATATATTTTATTTAGGGCATCAGTTGAAAATTAAGCTTTTCAGTAAAATGATAGTCAAAAAATTACATACAAAAATTTCAGATGCATAACCTGATTCAACGTGTCAATATATAATATTAAAAATATGACATTATCAAACTGTACTTTAAAATTCATTATGTGTATATCATACTTTCTGCCTTGTTTTTTGGAAATGTTATGTATATAAAGTTTTATGTATCTAATTTTCTTTTTTTTTCTTTTTTGGTTTTTTGAGACAGGGTTTCTCTGTAGCTTTAGAGCCTGTCCTGGAACTAGCTCTTGTAGACTAGTTTGACCTCGAACCGACAGCCATCTCCCTGCCTCTGCCTCACGAGTGCTGGGATTTTGTGAGGAAAACTCATATTAAACTCATATTAAATATGAGATATTTAATAAATTCTTACAGAACAACATGGGGATTTCTTTCTACCATACTCTGAAGAGATATGACGATTGGATGCTACAATTATTTGTCTTCAGCAGTGTTTATAATCTAGAGATTTCTGATGGGAGCCAGAGGAGTGTATGTATGAAAACCTGGAGGAGTAGGACTGAATATAGCATGAATGGACAAACAGAGGGCCAACTGTCTAGGGAGAATATTTTCCACTGTTTAGCAACACAGTAGGCATCTGTGATTGTGTACATTAAAATATTTAGCAAGGAGAATTTTAACTAGTCCCTGAATATTACTACCACAGAGAATGATACATCTTGCAAAAAAGGTGTGCTAATTACCTGATCAATTATATATTGTACACCATGAATTGTACTATAGCTCATAATAATGTATAATTTCCAGGAGTAAATTAAATATTGAAAAAACAAACTAAAATTATTTATCTTGGAAATTAGCATCTTTAAGCAGTGCCTGAAAGAACAGAACTGTGTTTATGTCATAGCATATACAAATCACAGTAAGTCTCTAAGGTTGCAAGTTTCTGTGTGTCTTGCAAGCTACTTTATATATAGGTTTCACTATAATTTCTACTTGGATTCCTGTATATGTTCAAAAATATACTTGAATATACTTAAAACCTATTGACTACATGTAGAGCTATCTAAATTTTACAAAATAAGTAAAGTAGTAACATCCCTGTGGAAATAATTAGGCAGCTATTTCTTTCAATGCCTGACAACCACTTCCAAACTGCCTATACAAAGTCTAGTGATTTCATATTATATGACTAGAAATTAGGTATTTTAGAACCAGAGAAGATGATCACTTACTAGAAAGAGAAAACTGGGATGGACTCTTTAATATTTGGAGGGCAAGAAAAATAAAACACATTGCTGAATATCATTTAATAAAATAAAGTTTTGTCATGCTTTCCATTGTTCAGACAACTTCGCTTTGAAAATACAACAGCTGCACCCCGATTCCCAAAGGACTGAGAAGCAGAGGCGAGTAGAGGAAAGCACACATCAATTTCACAAACTTAAGCCCAGCTCTCGCTTTGATGCTAACTTCCAGCACAGGGAAAACTTTTGAAAATTCTTTAATTATTCTTACAAATTATAATGCTCAAGTTTTCAAGAATCCCTATGTGGATTATGTAAAATTCATCCTACATGATTCTTCCATTATTCTTGTCACTACTCTGATTACTGTTATTGATTCTAAGTGAGGTATGCACAAAAGACAAAAAGATATTTACTCAGGAAAGTCAGAAAACCTCAGCAAGCGCCATGACTAGGTGGTTGTACAAACTCTGCATTTAATTTCTCTGACTGAGCACATTGATTATTTTATCTAATATGATGCAGAGCAAAGCCAGGAAGCCTCACTCTAAAAGTAGCTGAATGGAAGCGACAAGGGTTTTATTACTGCTAGAAGGTACCTAGTAGAGCTATGGAAAAATATAGATTTCCAAAGCAGAGGGGTCATAAAAATTTATGAGACACAACAAAGGAAGCATGGGCACACTGTAGGAGGAAAGGTGACAGATTCCAGAAGGGATCTCAATACGAGTTTAATGATGTTCAAGTCTGTGACATTTCGTTATCTGCTGGCAAATATAGCAGAGAGGCTAAAAGCATTTACTGCTTACTGCCCCACAAAAATCATGATTTTGTAGGTAAAATGAAAAGTTTTATGTTTAAACCTGTACAATCCAAGACTGAATGATAATTCCATCAAATAAAGAAGTTTTAGTAATATGTTCTAATTACTCTTAGTTGTGTAAAACCTCACAAATGATGTTGTAAATGCAAAACTGAAATGAGGAAAAGGAGAAAAGGTGTTTTATTTTTGGGGACATAATACCCCAACGGAAATATGAAAACTTCCATATAATGCATTTAACCCAGGAAACTATACCATTAGTGCTTAGTTATGTGAAACAGTTCAACACATTGGTCACAAGATAGTGGCATCATTTGTGAAACTAAAGAGGAAAACTTACTACCCTCTTTCCTCAGAGGTGTCACTGCCGCACCCTACGTGACGACTCCAGGAATCACAGCAGCTAGGCAAGTCCTGGGTGACAGGAGAAAGACACTGACCTATCAAGTGACTCAGTGTTTTAATCTGAGCTTCTCTCCTGCTCAAATCAGCCCAGGCAGGAAGGGCAAGAGCCAGAGGCTAGGAGACTATAGCACAACCTCACTGCTCTTACCATGCACGGCATGGATTTTACACAGAATCCAGAAAAACTGTAATTGGGTACTGAAAATACAAGCAACCACCAGACTACCTGCCCTCTGATGTGGTAAGGTTTTTCTTATTTGTTTGTTTTAATGAAGTTGAAAGTGTTGTTTGGATTGGATGTCTGACTTTGTGTTTGCATTCACATCTAAATTGCTCCCAGGAACATTTTTCAGTTTTCTAGTTTGAAACTTTGTTTATTAGCTTCTACAACCTGTGGCAAGTTCTAAGATTCCTTTAAAAAAGCTCAGTTCCACAAACATGTCACGGTTCTCAGCAAAAACACTTCCCTGCTTTGTAATTAACTCTTACCCTGCACTTAACAACATTCCTTTTGTGAGTGTTTGTAAATATAGCAAGCTTGTACAAGGGGAACCAAACCCTATTTACAAACCCTTAAGTGGATAAATGGAATTAAGTCCATGAAGATGCCTTTCTTAATATTCAGAATGTTGACTCTGCCAAGAAGGGCATCTATGTCTTCCCTCTTAGTTCACTATTCCACATTTATAGTCACCCATGTTTCTCTGTTTCACAGGTTAACAAAATACAGCTTTATTTCAAATTTACTTTTGCTTTTAATCACAAAGCTTTCATAGTTTGAAAAGTTCTTTGGAAAACCCATTCCTTAATAGATGAATAATAGCACGAGTCACACAATTATGAAGCTCAGCTTCCTGAACTATTATTCTGTTTGAAATGTAAACAGAGCTACAGATTCATCCTCCTTTTGTCCAGACTTGGACTAACTGCTTGATATTCTTTAGTGTCAGACTCGTTTAATTCACAAAAGCCAAATAATAATATACAAACCATAGAGTTGTTATTATGAATAAGAAAAATAATGCATAAAAGACAGAGCATAATGGGGGGGCAGCAGGATGGTGAAGCAAGCAAGGGCATATGATTTCAAGCCTGATGACCTGAGTTTCTTAGTTTCTTGGTAGAAAGAAAGGATCACAACCACAAGTACAATCCACAGCCCAAGAAAGTTGTCTTCTGACCTCTACATATGCACCTTGGCATTCATATGCATATGCACACACAAATGCGTGCCTGCACACACCCACACTAATAAAAAGGTTTTTCAAATTAGCACAATGCATGATGCAAAGTTAGCATTCAGTGTGGTCACCACAACCTTCCTTCTAAGCCCTTTCCAAAATCCTTATTTATTTCAATATCTCCAATCTCTCTTAACTTGTGCTGTGGTGACTTAATTTGAAACTCACTGAAATTTCTCTTTGTGAGTTCTACCGTTCTATTGGCTTCTATCTCTCCTTTTTTTTGTTTTTGAGACAGGGTCTCTCTGTGTAACATATCTGGCTGGAACTTCTTTGTAGACCAGGTTGGCCTAGAACTCACAAAGATCCACCTGCCCCTACCTCCCAAGTGCTAGGAATACAAGCATGTGCAACAGATGCTTCTAATGGTGTATAAATTATTGGGGATGACACAGCATCAACTTTTAAATAAAAGCAGGGACACTGATGAGTATATACTTGTCATTACATACCGTGTAAACATCAACACATACAAGCCGACATCTATTCTGTTTCTGAACTGGAATTTGAAATCTTTGAGAAAAATCTTAACTATATATTGGGCTTTTGTTATACCACCTGTGAGATCCATGTTATCCTCTTTTTTTCATTCTCTGCAAACAATTTTCCACAGGTATACACAGATATATATTTAAACAAACTTACTAATTTTACATACATACACACACATATATACACACAGACATATAGATGAGATTTATTTAAATGAGATTTATTTAAATCCACTTTACATCAAATGTTTGCCAATTCAAATAGACCTAATAATATTAATGCTCAGAAAAAAATGCAAACTACTTTGATGCTAATTGTGAGGTTGTTTCCTTTATGTGTCAGTTATGTATTTTCTTGACAAATACTTTCACTGCTCCAAGATACAGTTCATGGAAGGAATTAGGGCATTTACACATTAACATTGTAACTGAATCTCTTCACTTTCTGTACTCTTTTAAAGATTGTTCATCCTTCCTGGATTACATAGATAAACATTATTTTATATATATTCTAAATCTACAACTGGATTATGGAGTTTACATAGGTAGTTCTAAATATGGTCACCAGCCATCTAAGATTTGTGCCTCTACAAGCCCCTTATATGTGAAGGCAAGATCCAGTAAGCTACTTTTAATGAATAGGTTGTGGAAGAAAAAACAGATTTTACTGCTGTGAATTAATGAGTAAGGTACCCTGATTAGTGTTTTGCTTTCCCAATCTGGTATTTCATTTAGTAATCACAAAGGAATCAGTTAATGAGGTATAAATAAGTCAATTGTTTATTTAAGAGGATTCCATAGGTCTTAGACTATCAGGAAGCAAGAAAGGATGTAAAATTTTAGTTCAATAATCTATACAAACAAATTCTGCTGTCAACCACTTGCATGGGGATTTTTTAAATGCTTGTAGAGCAATGGTAATATAATGACCACAAAGCTTACAATGAATGTATATCACTAAAACTGAGCTGGAGTTTGCCAATCAGACCACCAGTGGATTTATCCCATGTCTCATGCCATGGCTGTGGACATGAGCTGTACCTTCCTCAGCAATTAGAAATCTAAACTCTTAATTATATCATTGTCATTAAAAAACCCCCAGCCAGATTCAGATACCTTATTTAAAATTAGTAATTTTCTCATTTCTAAATCACAATAGCTGACACACAATCAGCACTTCATCAATTCTAATTAATAGCAATTAATTCTAAAGAGACAATATAAGGCCATTCTTTTTGTAATATATGTTGAAACCACTCACTAAGCCCTGTTCAAGGGAAATACTATTTTCTGATTAATTCCTGTAAAGAATTCAGGAACTAAGGTTATTTATTTATGTGCAGCAAAATAATAGAACAAAAATGATTATATTATTTTGTAGAGTCTGTTCACCTTTAATTTTTCTCAGTTAGGTCCTGCTTTTGAAGTGTGTCATATGAATCTGTCCTATCACTGATGGTATTGGTTTTGATCAACTGCTTCCAGGTTCCTTCATTGTAACACTCCTACCTACTTTCTGTATGTGTCAAACATCTGAAGGGGAAGATAATGTGAGAACTTCACTATCTAATTTCCTCCATGTTTTTATGCTGTAATTATTACAATGGTTCCTGGTCCAATGAAAATATTGTTTTTCATTTACTACACTTTATTTTGATAAGCCTCATTATGATTTAGGTAGTCTTAAAGTTCTCATCTCCATAGACTAAATTATGTAGTAATGAGATAGCATTTAAACTACTTAAATTGCTGTTTATTTATTTATTTGTTTCCTTTTTTGTTTGTTTGTTTGATTATTTCACCAGGAGTATGCGAGGTTTTGGTGAAGCCTTGTGGTAAGTATGAAAGAACAAAAAAGACAAGACTTAAAGAAATTGCAGTGGCTAACTGAAATTATCTTCTGGTAAACCAAATATGACTTTAGGGTCAAAATTATTTTCATTTATAAAACAATAAACTTTATTGTAGCAGAGACTGCTTGTGCATTCCCAGCTGTGCAGACTCCCGAAATAATCACTCAGAAACTGTATTATATGCGGTACTGTTTGGCCAATAGCTTAAGCATCTTTGTAGCCAGCTCATATCTTAACGCATTTCTACTCTTTTATACTTTATCATGAGGCTTGTGGTTTACTGGCAAGGTTTCAGCACATCTGTCCCTGGCTGTAGCTGCTTGGCTCTTTTGACTCTGCCTTCTTTCTCCCAGCATTCATTTTAGTTTTCTCACCTAGCTTTGTTCTGCCCTGTTATAGGCCAAAAGCGGTTTCTTCATTAATCAATGGTAATCATAGCATCAAGAGGGGAATCTCACATCACTTTATACTTTAATGTCCCTTACTGTGTAAACAAAGAACTGATCGATGCAAACATATTTTTCATAATTAGCCAATGTTTTTGTTATATTTCACAATGAGCCAGTTTCTGTCACACATTTTGGTGTGACATACCTTTCATCTTTTTTCAGGATGTGTTTTCCTTTCTACTTAACTAAAAATTTATACAGATCTGTGACCACATATTTTATCTGCCTCTATGGGTTTGTCTTAGTATGTAAAGCTAAATAGAAAATGCAAAGAGTAATTTTATAGAATTCCACACTGAAGGAGAATCTGAAATTCTCCTTTACTCATTATGTATTTCTGTGTCTTCTTTAATAATACCAAGTGAACATGCCATGAGTGTCATATTATTATTTTACTGCTCTTTTGACTANAATGTTACATTGAATCCATTACATATACAATTCTGCTCCTATGTGTCAGAGAAAGCATAGACTGTGTTCGGTTGGCATAGACAATCTGAATTATAATATTTAGGACATACAGAGGTAATCTCCTAAACTCTTTGAATATAGAGAAGTTTTCTAATAAAAGTTTACATCTCAGTTCTTAGAGGTTGAAAGTAGATGCTAATAGAAACATTTTACTTCTTGAATTACTGGCTGAATTAGCTTCAAAATAGTTCTTTAGTCCATAGACATCTAATACTACTTATTTCTTTGTTTATAATTTGTTGTACTCTGCCATGATATTGACACAGGTTAAAAAAAGGTCTTTTATTCTTTAGATGATTTCTTCTTCTAAGTATGAGAAATTTTAAAATTAGAGTTTCGATATAGTGTTTAATCTATCATCTGTCAACATTAATCAATGCAAACCAAATTCAGGGAAGTGATTTATGTCCCTGAGGAAATATAAAACTCAGATTCAACCACCTTTCCTGGATGACTAGGTTGTGCTACATCTTCACTTTCATTCCTGAAAATGACTCATATGTAAGCTGCATGAGGATATAAGGATTGAGAGTTGCTTTAATGAGAATGTATTATAGATTCCTACCTCCTCAGATCTAGAAACTGTCGCATATAATCTATGGCAATCTTTCCCTCAGAATCTATAACTGATGTAGGACTTCAATCAGGAGCTCAATTTATTGAATATGACTTGTGGTTGATTGACAACTTCTGACTCGTGTAGGATGAAATATTCCCAAGTCTGTGGGGGTGCAGCAGTTTAATTTCAGTAGTAGAAATCTAATACTTTAACCCCATTTGGGCAAAATATTTCAAAATAAAATTTTGCATTAGTTCTGGAAATAAAATTCACACAGTAAACAATTTTTATGATTTCAGGAAGAATAGGAGAAAAAAGAAGCTGAGAAGAGAGAAGATCATGTTAGTATCCTATATTTGTTCGGGATTGAACAAGTTTTATTCATTTGTATAACTTCAATTAATTGTAGAATAATTAAATTGAATTAAAAATCATTGATTATATATTGATTTAAAATATTTGAAAGCATAAAATGTACCTCCATTCTTTTTCCCACATGTCAAGTGGATGATTTGTGCCATTGGTTTTTAATTTTAAGAGGGAATAAATAATGTAGGAGCATGTTGTAGGCATATTAGTAAAACTCAAAAACAGCTAGGTTGCCACATTACATTCCCAGAGTCACTTCAGTTCCCTATACCAATATGATTTCATTTGTGTGCTAAACATCTGTATTTTCTTCACAAGCCTCTAGTGGCATTTTAATTGTATTTTAATAAATAAAGACTACCTCAAGATCTGACTGTAAAACAGTTTTACTGGTCAGTCTTATAGACCAGATTATGGTAACACACACCTAGAAATCAGGTGGTGCACAGCTTTAATCCCAACCCTAGAGGGGAATATAAAATGGGATGAGGCAGCTCTCAGAAAACAGTCTCATTCTGAGATTCCGGGAGGCAGTATCGCTATTTCAGACTGAAATCCAGGTAAGAGGCAGTGGCTGGTTGTTTTGCTTTTAAGATTCTCAGGTTGAACCCCAGTTTCTGACCCTGAGCTTCTATTAATTGTGCTTCATTTAATTGTGCTTCCCAAGTCCACTCTGTTCAAACTTGGATGGCAATCTTCCTGAAATCACCTCCACTCCCCACTTGAACCTCATCACCTGAGAAGAGTTGCTTTCCCTGCTGTGCCAACACAAGCTGGCCACACCCTCCAGATCCTGGCACTTGCAGCATTACTTCTCTGCTTGGTGGACTTCAGAAGAGAATTTCTAAGGTTTTAGTAGGTTTCTGATAAACTGAAAACCAAAGGAATTGCTTCTGTAATTTTATTCAACTTTTTTACATGACTCTGCAAAACATCTAATAAATATATCTATATATTGGCCAGTGAAATGTGAAATAGATTATTTTATAATATTGGGACTCCTATGGAAACACGATGAAGAATGTTTTCTAGTGAAGGAAATCTGAAGGATATAGGAAGAAAACCTTAGAAATCCAAGAGAATTTCAAGAAATAGCTAATATAGGGAAGCAGAGGGATGAGGAGAATAATGAAAACTAGGCTAAAGTGGGTGTGGGCAATGAAGATGCAGGAAGTTCTGACAACCTTAGCAAGTAGGTCGGTTATTTAGTAGAAATAAAGTGATTCTGTAATTCTTGGTTGTCTACTGAATACTCTGTATTGCATAAATTAAATCGAATCCTTCTCAACTCTTTCAATATAAGATCCTTAAAAGAAATATGTATTCTCTATATTATTATTACACTCATCCACAGGACTGTTTTGCACATTGTAGCATCATATGCTTATGATAATCAGCAGCAGCTGATTTATATTAAATTAGAGTTGAGAGCAAGATATGATGTGCTATTGCAGGGCAGGGCCAAGAATACACAATGGTTACTGCAGACTTGAAAAAAATGATTTTCAGGGCTTTGCCATCAGAAAAAATAAATGCTGTAGCCAGAAGATATATTTATTCATATTTAACTACTACACAATATATACATGTATAAAAGTATATTCACAAACACACACAACACATATACACAGAGGGCTGATTCATGGATATTATATATACATATGGGAAACATATATGAGACATATATGTATAAATGAGACATAAAATAGTATATATACTGTATGTATAACACATATATAATATAATAAATTTACATTTGGAAAGGGACAAAATTATTATTTCAGTAAAAGTTGAACTTGAGACTGTATTTGGGAATCAGCCACATCCCGTTTTTCTTCCACCCATTTTGACCATTTCTCAGTTCATTATCACATCCTCTAGAGGAAAGGGAGGGAAAGAGTAAAACTGAGATTCCTATCTTGATGGAGGAGGGTCATCTGTCTTATGTGTTACTTTCATTGGTTAATAA
>LOJH01002534.1:1812-21932 GCA_001685095.1 Ellobius talpinus
AGAGAGAGAGAGAGAGAGAGAGAGAGAGATTGAATGTTTTTCTGGCCACCTTTGGAAAAAAAGGAAAAGGAGCTGCAGACTAAAGAGATTTGGTTAATTAGACAAATAAAGATAAGGGCATCAGATAAAAAGCCTACTGGATCTTGAATTTGCACAGTTTTGGGAATTTCCGTGCAGAGCATCTTCTACCACCATGATCTTCCCACCTGCTATATCCAAAAGTCATCTTTGTAGCTTGACTTCTGATACCCAGCGAATTCAGATCTGAATATTATTGCCATTATTTTTCATCTTGTCTGGATCAAAATTTGGCCATGTTCACTCAGGGTAACAAAATTCAAAGGAACTAGAGAAAGCCCCAAACAACAAGCAACCACAAAGCCCCTCAAATGATAGAACCATGCAAAGTAACTGAGACACCATGCGTCACTGATGCCCCACCAGACCTGTGCCTGTTTCCTAGGCTGACTGAATCGAAATCACTTAAGGTGCTTACAGATGCAAAAGCCTGAAGAAACACTCCAGATCAAGTGACTGAGACACTTGGGTCCAGGAAAAGTAAAATTAATATTTTGGGTTTTTTTCCTCCCGAATGAGTTTTGCAGGTGGAAGTTTCAGAGCTACCGAATAAGCTGTAGGCGCTCAGTGGAAGAACAGTCAGATTGATTAGGAAAATGCTGGTGACCATAGGGCCACTCATCTTTCTTCGAGCAGCGACACACGCATTAGCATGGCCATGCACCGGATAAAGGCCAAGGTAAAGAGATCTCGTCAACTTTCCCACCGAATCCCCTATTCATTAAAACTCTGCAGTTACTTTCAGTCACATTTGGAAGCAACATTGCAGTTTCTCAGAAAGCAGCATGACCAGTCATTGATGGACTCTACCTGCCCAGGTCTTGTTGTTAGTCACTGTTTCTGTCATAAATCTCTCTAACTCTTAGGAATAGGAAGCGTGGTCCGCCAAACCAACCTCACACACCCAGGAGGTCACTGGATTTTCCTTTTTGCTAGCTAATCGATTCTTAGAATCATAACTTGCTTTGGTTATGTGTTGGAAGCAATGAAGCATATTCCTTGCTTCATCTTAGGCATCTATGTGTGAATTTCTTGTCCTCAGAGGGACTTTTCTGAAACCTTCAACCTAAATTACACCCAGCCTGCAGCTCCTTCGTGGACAGCATAATGCATATCACGTTAAGAAATATGTATTTCTATGCCTCTCTCCCATCACATTTAGCTCTATGAAGGCAGAACCCTGGGATCATGCCTAGGCCATAGACAGTGCTCTGTAGCCATTTATCCTGTAAATGAACTACACAGTGGTCATTTGAGTGGTCAGTCTTCAGGCGCTCTCAACATTCCTGAGACAGGATCTCTCACCCTATAGGTCCCAAACATCTATCTGTCTCTGCCCTTCTGACACTGGCGTCACTCACATGCCACCGTCCCTGACTGCTTTGAGACAGTTTTAGATATGGAACCTAAGTCCTTCTGCTTGTGAGGCAAGCACTTTACCGACTGATGTGACTTCAACAATGGTTCTGTTGGGAATCAGGATTTCCTGAAAAGCTTGTTCAGGATGCATGGTTCTGCTTGGGCACAAAGCTCAGGGGTAGAGCGCTTGCCTAGGATGCTCAAGGCCCTGGGCTCTATCATCAGTGTTGCAGAAAAACAAAGGCCTGCATTGTTCTACCTGATACCTCAGATCTCCCAAGTGAGAAAGAAGGGAGGTCAGGAATAATGGTGTTAGTGACTGGCTGAGAAGGAGAAAGGAGATGGCTATCTTCATCTGCCTCTCGGCTTCTGGACAGGCCTCTGCATTAGTGTCTCTCTGTCACTGTTCAGTAGGTGGGAGTCTCTCTTGCCACCTACCCTTTTCTACTCCCAAGTTACACTCTGAGATGTCTACTGAAACATTCTGAAATCCCAAGATGAGAGGAGGCACTGAAGTAAAAACACAGCTGCCCCTTCCAGCGCGATGGGTTTCTAGCACGTGGCTGGGAACTTCAGTTTTGCCAAGCGGTTTTTTCGCATAACTCCGCTGTAACAGTTTTCTCCTGAGCCTGCCCCTTTAATACAAAGTAGACGACTGCTTGCTTTGTTAGCTACACTTTCCTACTTGACCTTTTGTTTTGTGGTGGAAACTTGACACAAGTCGACCGCCCCCTTCTTTATCTATCTGCAGCCAGGCAGTTTGGGCACAGGGAAGGGGTTGGCACACTTGTGACCCTCACAATGAGCTCTCGGGACTCCCTCCAGGGAAGCACAAGCATTAGTCTGGCCTCAGTGTGTGCAGTACAGGAAGCAGAGGGTACTGGCTAATGTGCGTGTCACCATGTGGCTTATGGTCACAGTCTAACCCTACCTTCAAGCCTTCACAAGCTGCAAGAGCAACAGGAAATGGCCAGGGGTATATATAGCCACATTGTGTTTATCCAAAGGTGCTGTTTTGCAGAGATTATGATGAGCTTCTTGCATTGGAAAGGACACAACATCCTCCTTCGCCCCAAAGGCCTCTTTCCCCCAGAACTACTTATATAATGAATTTCTCCCTTGAGAAGGAAGAGGCTTATTGCACCCTCCTTGGCTTCTTCATTTTCATGTGACAGGACTCGTGAACTTTCTTCTGCAAGGGATTTCTGGATACCTTCAATAGAGGTTCATAGGGGAAAGGAAATGGCAACAGGAAAATGCAGGTTGAGCCCGTCAACATGGCACTCCTTGAGAAACCATTCATTCTACAAACCGAGCCCCCCAAGTGTTAATTAGATCTTGCTTTTCCCTATTGTACTCCCCTGACAAATTAATCCATCTACCCCAACATGCTGTATCTGCCATACATCCCTTGGACTGGCTGTTCCAAGGTCCTACCATAGGCAGAGGTAACAGAAAACTCATGGGAATTGAGAACTCAATGGCCCAGAACTCTTTGTTCTCAAGGATACCATCTGAAGGAAAGGACAACCTGTGTCCTCTGAGTTAGATCTGTCCCGAGTACAGAGCCTTTCTTTGCTGCTGTGGAAGCCAGTGAATCAATCAGCACCCTCGGACCTGATGCATGTCTTCTATATTGGCCCATGGCTTCAGTTATGCTGGTTTGCCCTTTACCTGGCCCTGCTCCCTACTAAACAAGCCCAGACACAAGCCTTAGAAATGGTGCAACTGAGGAAGAACTGAACCCATGGAGGTGGACATCTAAGCTTTGGTGGGCACAAGCATACTGGTCAACAAACAACTCAGGAGTCCTCTTTAAGATCTCCTTTTCCCAGGACTATGGGATTACAAGGACAAGAGACTGTGAGTAGAGACCAGTAGGTAGCACAGTGCCCACACAGGAAGTGCATCATAACGGAGTTAGTGATGAAGGAATCCTGTGGAAAATGCATCTGGATTTCAACCCTAACGTTTTTCATGCTAACTTGATCGGCTGACTCCTTCAACTAGGTGTTGGGTTGGTGAAATTCTGTGCAGCAAACTCTCTGATAGAGCACCACTTAATAAATGGGGCTTCTAAAAATTCTTGGTTCTTCCTACTCTGAAAAGACATAGGATACATTTTGGGGAAAAAAAGGGCAAGCTCTTAGCACAAACATCCTGGAGGACGAGATGGAAACATTTTTACTTCTTAAATTCTGCCAGCCAGTGCCAAACTCATCCCAAGAACCCATTTGGAAAAGCAGAGTTGAAAGCCTCTGTTTAGACACTTTAAGAAACAGATGAGTTGAAAGCCTCTGTTTAGACACTTTAAGAAACAACTGAGGATGGCTCAGTGGATAAACTGCTTGCTATGTAAATATGAGGACCTGAATCCAAACCCTAATACCCATGTAAAGGCCAGGAGTGGCAGCAATCACCTGGGTGGACACAGTCAGAATCCATGGGGTGGGTGGCGGTTATACCAGCAGCCAAGCTCCAGGTTCAATGAGAAATTGTGTCTCAGAAACTAAGATGGATCGAGGCAAAGGTAAGATTCCAGATTCCAGATGCTAAGCTCTGAAACTCACACACCCTTGCCTGCACACATGTGTGAACACCACACAGATACACATACAAGAAGACAAAAGCAAAGCTGGTACCAGATAAGGTGCCAGTACATCTTATACCTGGTACAAGGAAGCCAAAGGCAGTAAAAGGAGACCCAGGTTTTTCTGAGCTCCACATGCGTTTTGGAACCTCTGGATGCCCTTGTGTCTTCCATGGGAAGCCCACATATTGCACTGGCCTCCACCTTGATCTTTTTCCTCCCTTCCCGGTCATGTACTGAGTCCCAAGCCATTGTTCAGTCTCACTTCTGAAAGCTGAGCACACACTGGCAAGGCCCAAGGCCTGCGGCTGTGTGTGCCTGAGATTAAGATTTTATCTGTTCTTTGACAACGTGCAGAGGAAATCCTGTTCCTAAACTCAGGGCCCTGAGAGGAGAGCAGCCAGCAATTCGTCCCTCCCACCTGGGAGACAGAGCAGGACACCTGACCTGCCGGGAACATGGGCTCATTGTTTAGACAAAGAACAAGCTCCTTTCCGGTCCTTAGGTTAGTCAACCCCTTGCCTACATTTTTATTTTCTTTGAACTGTGGCGCATAACAGTCCCCTGGCAGAGCTGGGTTGGGGTCCTGATGTACTGGCACATAAGGCTCCCTGTGGAGGAAATTCATAATACTGCCTAGTAGGATTTAGGAGAGTTCCTTTCCACTCCCCATGAGCCATGACGTTCCCAGGCAGCCATGTCCTCACTGCACAGACCCAAGTACTAAGGGAAGTCCATGATGCTAAAGGGTGTGTTCTCTGGTGGTTGGAGAAGAGGTTGTGGGAAGTTGTAGGCTCCTATCATTTCCTTCATCCTGGGGCTTGGTGGCCAGCAACTCTAGCAGGCAAGCTCCGGATGACTATTAGGGGATTAGCAGAAAGTGGCTAGTTTGTATGGCTTGTCATATCCCTGTTATAATGGAGACAGTGCAGGCTAACTTGGTAACGTTGGCGATTTCTGTTAGTATAGAGGGCAGTGAGGACACGCTCTTTTCCATACTTGAAGGAAGATATTCTACCCCAGAACTTGCCTGGGTGTTCACTCCAATTTTGTTATTTCCTATCCCTTCCTTTCCTGCTGAACTGAAGTAGAGCTGGATTGTCAGCTAGTCCACAAGTATGCCCAGAACTCTGAACAAGAGAGAGGAGGTGCAGAACTTGCCACGCGGGGGGGATGGGAGGGGCTTATTCCCACAGAAGCCACAGCAGTTACAGAAGAAACGATATTAGCAAAATGTCAGTGTGAACATGTGGAGCACCGCACAGCAGTGGCAGGAGAGAGCGAGCCATCTCTAGGGGTGATTATGCCTGAGAGCTTGCCCTGTGGCCTCAGCACCCTCACCTGCAGAGCAAGGGAGCACAGAGGACCGTCGAGGCCTCCGGCATTCTGCCTTTCCATAGCTGAATGAAGAGTTGCAGTTGAACTGAAGAAGCTATAACTCTCCCTGCTATAGCAGGAAAGGGAATTAGTGAGCGTGATGCCTGGTCAGCTCACCTGTGCCCAGGTGTGGTTGAGCCCTAGTTGCCTCCTTTGCAGGGGCAAGCGGGAGAGGAACCATGTTATCTACCTATGTGGAGGAAGTGTGCTGGCAAACCCTGAGACTCCATTGCATATACTCAGGCCTGTCCTTCCGATTCATCCTAAAGTTGGACTCTGCAGGGGGCTTACTGGAGTACCACCTTTTTGTTTGGTCTTGTTTTGTTTTAGCTCATGAGGAAAATGAACTTGCTCATCAGTCTGGAACTGGACGGAGGGGAAGTGGGTCCTGGGAGGGAAGCTTTACTTCTGCCCAGCACAGGGACAGAGGAGAAAGTAGGAATGCCTCATCTCCCTTCCCTCCAGTTCCTTGCTCTGCTACAGAAACGAAGTCAAGGAAGCCTGGGCTTAGAGAGCAGGAGCCCAGCCTGCTCTGGGTCTGAGCTGCAACCAGCTTCAGGGATCAGAACCACCGAATGTAGGGGTGTGGGGGAGCCAAGAGAGCTCAGAGAGCATCTCTTCCCAGGGCCATCATACCCGTAGCCTGACATCAGTCACAGAGGAACCATTTGCACCATGGAAATAGGTGAACATTACATAAATCCAGATAGTGGGCTGTTAAGCATTTATTGGCATCTGTGGCTAGAAATTCCTGCTTCTCATTAATCCCATCTAGTGTGGAGCCACTCTCTAACGCTAGGTGTTGAGGGCTCAGTCTGGAGCAGGCTAGCCTCTGAGGTTGATGTTCAACTCTCCAGGCAAGCACGAGTTAGACCCAGCCTTTGAGTTGGGTGCGGATCTTAGCTGACTTCGTCATAGGAACCCATTGGGATGGGAACTGAACTGCTGAGCTCAGTATCTAGGCTTGCCAGAGCCACACACTCTTCCTTTGGAGGCCTTGAAGCTGTTTTACCTAGCTCTCTTTCTAGTCTCTAGAAAGAGACTTCTAACATCTGTTGTCCCAGCCACCACACATTCAGAAGACGCTCTTTATCAGGCAAAGGACTGAATGCTTTGTATCAGTTATCTCCTCGAGTTTCATCCTCACCAGAGCCTTATGAAATGATTTCCTCATTTTCTAGTTCAGGGAGGTGAGGCCTGTGAGGTTGACCAGATTATAAATGGCACCGCTCAGAGACGAACTTGGACTCCACTCGCTGCTGGGTCTGCTCTCTCCAAAGTCTGTGGCCTTGCTCCTGTACTGCACTCCAGCTGGCCATAGCAAACAAGACTCTTCCTTGAAAATCTACCCCAGCCCATCGATACCAACTCCAAACAGGACTGTCCAGTGGGACATAACTCCCAGGGCCACCGGGTAGCCACAGCACCCTTCCCAAAGACATCCTACCTCCCCCACAGTACACACTTCCTCTTCCCTCTGCCCCAACCATGGTCCCTCCCCTCCTTCAACCTCTACTCAAAACTTACTTCCTCCTTGAAGCTTTCTCTCATTAACCCCACCCAGTGTTGATCAATCCACTCACTTTGCTTTTATTTTAATAATGAATTCAAATTCACTCCAGATTGTTTTTGTCTTGTTTTTAGCATTGGGGTGCATTTTGATCTTCATTAATCGGTTCCTCCTACTACAGTCATGCAAGATCTGTGTACAAAGTCATCTGGCTAGGGCTGTGTCTGTGTGCAGGCTTCCTATTCAGAGCTGGGAAGCTCTTGACCTGGTCAGATGACTCAAATATCTGTTCTGTTCTTGCTAAAGATACTCCTGGCATAAAGAATAAGCAGAAGGAGAAATGGCCCAGGCGCAGGCGTCTCCAGCCTTCATATTAGAAGAAAACTTTGAGGACTTCCTTGACCCTGCTTGGGTACACATAGGACCTGTTCATTCTAAGAGGGTCTTTCCCATTGCATCCCCCCTCCCTACTCCTTCGGGGTGACTTGTGAGTTGAAATGCTTGATGGGGCGGCTGGGGTGGGGTCTGCAGAGGTAACTTTCCGTCTTGCTGCAGGTGTTTTAGAAGCATGAATACGTAGGTGAGTACAGTGGGCACCGGTGGGGAGAGGAGAGGTCTGACCTGGGAGTGAGCAGTTATATCTGCCGGGCACGGTTCAGCAGCCCCAGGTGATTTAGGTGGGGAGGCTGGGCCTCCGCTCTTGTGGATGAAGCTGGCAGCAATGTGGTAGTTGCAGCTGCTCTGTTTTGCATCTGAGAGCTTGTTTCAGAGAGCTCATCCCGGGTCAGAGCCACTGCTGAGCGACCCATCTCCTGGCCAGTCCTCCTCCCCTTCCCAGTGTTGTTCTTGGGGCCCTACTCCCCCATGCCTAGAATATGGACTAATTCCTTTCTACCCTACAGGCCCAGCTTAGGTGCCATGTTGCCTCCTTCTGTGTCCTGAACGTTAACAGGCTCCCCCCACACGGACTGCCACTTTTAGACTGGCACACGGTTTTCACAAGACAGGGTTTGTGGTTTCAGTTTTTTTTTCCTTCATAAGTTTGCAGCTGCTAGTTTTGAAACCACCGGCCCTGAGGCAATTCAGTCAAAGAGAGAGAAGGAGGGAGGGGGAGAGAGTGAGTGAATAGAGGGGACAATAAGATGTCTTTCTAAGCAGCCTTTAGTCCATCCATCCCCAGCCTAGCTCAGGAAAGTGAGATGCCACACGTGACGACGGTGTTCTACCTCTCCGCCAGGCCTCAGATGGGCAAAGGCTCCTGGGCACACTTGAGATCTGTGGATCAGAGTAACTTCGACGAAATGAGTTTCACTGGCCTAAGTGGCTGCCTGAGAGGTAACAGGTGAAAGAAATGTAAAAGGCCAGGCCCTTCATTTCTGATCTGCAGTGTCTCACAGCTACCAGGTCCTGTTGAATGTGTGTGTATGGGCGGGCATAACCCATAGGGTGTTCACAGGGCAGGGGAAGCCAAGGTCCAGAAACCCTGAGTGATTTGGCACATGCCACAGTGATCCCTTTGGAGCCTGCCTAGTGACTCATTTGCATACCCAACCATGAGTAGTTAGCCGAACACAGGCTTGAGGTAAGAACAGAAACCAGAAACAAACCAAATCCAGAAAAAAAAATAGCAGTCAGGTCTCCCTTCCCCCTCCCATGCTGCCTACACTTCTGGCTATTAATTTCAGTTTTTATAAGAGCTACGAGAACAAGGAGAGCTGGAGCCTGGTGTCACACCCCAGGCATGGCATGGAGAACTGTCAGGAGACCCCTGTAAGCCAAGCAGGGTGGCATTACTGTGCCTCTCCTTTCCAGCATTCCGGCCTGAAGCCCTGGCTGTCTGGAACTGGAAATGGCACTTTTGCCATTGATAAGAGGAAGGATCCTGGTACCGCCTCCAGGGAAAGGAAAGGAGAACAGAGAAGGTGTGTCCACCAATCAGGCCTGAGAGGGCGGGGCCAAACCATCTCCACTTCCTTTGCCTGTCTCCTAGAGTCCCCCACCCATCCCAATCTCCTGTCACTTACCTGTTCTCCTGTTTCCTCTCCACCTTTCTCAGCACCCGTCTCTCCAAGGTGATTGGAGATAGGTTTTTTGTTTTTTGTTTTCTTTGCTTAAGCCAACCTAACACAGTGAACGCTCTCTAGCTCTCTACGCAGTAGGTGCCCTTCAAAGCTTATTTAGCTGAACTGAATATGATGGTTATCCTCTTATCAAAACATGCACCAATTTTCCTGCCACACACCAAAGATGCGAATTTTCTATACCATATGCCAAAGGCTCTTTGGGGTCAGGCCACAACCTGTTACCCCACCTCTCCACTAAGTGCTCCTTACTTAGGTCACTCTCACAGATATGGAATGCCCTTTCCTTGTTCTTGCTTCCACATTTGCTGATTCCTCTCCTTAGTGCTGACTGTTCCGCAAATCCTAGGTCATTTGCAACACCAGTTCCATGAGCACCTCTTCTAGAGACCAGCCTCACCCCTGGTCCTTCCCGATATAGACATTCATTCCCTTGATGGCCTCTTGTGATGCAATACTATTATGAACATACTTGCTGCTTTTAGCGTGACAGTTGCCCATTCTGTAAGAAATGAGTCCATTGAAGGCCAGGCGAAAGTCTCATGCTCAACCGACATCACCAGTGCTGCCCACTTCATAGAAATAGAGGGTGCTCATCTGACATTTGATGATGATGAGTGTTGAAGGATGCATGGGATCTGTTACCTATTCCAGATCTCAAGAAGGGATTTCTGAACTTTGCTTCCCACTCTGGACCACGTGGTCACCTTCTATGGCACAGCATACTTATGGCACCAGGAAAGCATTTAAAAAATGTTCCATTCTGAAACATCTCTACCCTTGTTCCCTACATTCCTGGGCAGCCAGGTTGGCCAAGGCCTTGGTTCATGACATGCAGATGTGATGTCTGTGGCCTCCTCCACAAAATCCTCTCACATTAATCAAAGCTGATGGGGATTTTCCTTTTCTTCTGAATTATTTTTAATGGCTCTGATTACACTTTCCGGGCCTCACTTGCTGTGTTCTTTGCCACTATCCCGCCATTGTTTTGGATTTGGAGACCACCAAGATGCCTTGGTAAATGTTTGTGGTCCCCTCTAAATTCATGCTAAACCCTAACCCTTGGCGTTACGGTGTGAGGAGGGCAGATGGTGAAAGGATTATTTGATGGGAAGAAGACCCTCATTAACAGAATGGCGGCTAAAAGGGATCTTAGATAGTGTGCCTCGTTTTCATTATGTGAAGATACGGAGGCCCCAGTATTCTACAGCCAGGAGGAGGGTGGGTTTCACCAGAAACTGAAAAACAATGTTCATTGTTCATAAGCCACCCAGTCCAGGATACTTTGTTACAGCATCCTGAACTAAGACGTGGGTACTTCTCCTTCTAACTCTTTAGAAATCTCCCCTCTCCATGGCTCCCAGTACATGGTACGGATGAAGAATACAAAGTCAGTGGTTGTGTTGGATAGCCCTGCATCTACAGCATCACCTTTCTGCCCGTAGGCGTTCCTCCCTCATCCTCCAGCGAAGGGTTTTTCCTACTGACTTGCCCCTCAGCTGACATGTAGCTCCTCTGCTAGCAATATGAGTTACCATCTCAAAGATTACAATCTTGTTTAAAAATTCTTTTCAAGATCTGTTTATTTATTTTTATGTATAGGAGTGATTTTGCCTGCATGTATGTATGAACTCCACATGTGAGCCTGGTGCCTGTGGAGGTCAGAAGAGGGGGTCAGAGCTCCTGGAACTGGAGTTTCAGATGAATGTAAGCCATCACGAAGGTGCTGTGGACTGAAACCAGATCCTCTGCAAGAGCAACAAGCACACTCAACTGTTGAGATGCTTCCCCAGTCCCTACAATTCTTGTTATAAAGCAAAGGTCTGATAATTTATACAGTTTTGGCCACAGAGTCATACTTCCCTGTGGAAGCCATGCAAAACTCTTGGCTCAAAACTGCTTTTTTTTTTTAAAAAAAAAAATGACCAATTTCTCTTTGGAAGGCAGAGCTATAGTCCCTAGAATCTAAGCAGACATCTCGACTTGGAGTTGGCCAGCCTTCTGGCTATATAAACCCTGCCGTTTGAGCAAGGTGTCTGTATGAGATCACCATACTGCCCTATTTCCCACCTGAGCACCTTTCTCTTGCCCGCCTCCTTCTCTGGTTCAGGTGTCTCAGAGGACTCCTCTGACAGGGCAATATTTTCCCTTGCTTTTTCTCCTCCTCTCTCCCACACCATGATAACATTTGCCACAGAACCTTGTTGGGTGAAGATCAAATATTAAATATCAGATATCATGCAGTCATGTAAAGGGTAACAAGTTTCCTGGTGCTCAAAAGAAGGAGGCCATGGTGAGGTTTCAGGCAGGTGGGAGTTGGTGATGGACTCTGGGCAATGGGTCTTTCAGGGCATCTTGATATTCCTGGCCCATCTACATTAGAACAGGGAAGCTCTGACATTAGACCCCCTCAGTAGGGATGTCATCACTTTGTGGACCTATTCCTAAGGCAATATTTGACTTGAGCCAACTGGTTTCAAGTTCAACATTTAGAAAGTCACCCAGATGGGAGCAGGAGAGCTGGCTCATCAATGAAGAGCATTTGCGTATTTCCAGAGGAACCAAGTTCTCTTCTAGCACCCACATCAAGTGGCTCACGACGACTGTTTGTAACTCCAGATCTAGAGGATCTGTTACCCTCTTCTAGCCTTGCAGATATGCGCGCGCACGAGCACACACACACACACACACACACACACACACGCTACTCTTTGAAAAGAAAGTCACCCAGTCACCCTTCTTCCCAAACACAAGCTTCCAGAGAGCCAGGAGCCTGTGAGTTTCAGATTCATTTCCATCAACATGTTTGGTTAATGCAGCTGAGCATCTAACCCCATTTTCTTAGAAACAGGAAATCCCAGTGTGCTGAAAGTAAACAGATCCCAGCCCCAAAAGGTTTGAGTTCCTTTAGGAACTCCCTGACCACAAGAGTCTAGGGGGGGCAAGTGCTGGGGCTAGGCACGCTCGGCCGCCCATAACTGACTTGTTATATAGAGTTGCTCTCGCTCCAGCTTGGCAGCTGAACCACCGGCCTGAACCTTTCTGGAGGCTGGTAGTAATTTGAGACATAAAGCAAAGGGTGTCAAGCGTCTTTGATAACTTGGCAGGCATTTCCCCTATGATTCCCATTATAGAGTCTTCCATTCGGAATTGCTTTTCTTTTTAGTCTTTTTATCTCCCATGGGAGCAGAAATGTAAACCGTGTCTATCTTACCCTCCATTCCCTCCTCACATTCTAGTACAAGGCAAAGAACAGGCAACCCTGAGTAAGCACCAGAGGGATGAGCGGATGCTGTAATGAAGAGCTGGAGTCGAGAGTGCGGCAAGAATGAAGTTTTAGAGCCCCAGGGCTCTGCCAGCCTTCTTGTAGGGCAAACATACAGCGTTGTCAGTCTTAAGGACCTCACAGAGAATTCCACTCAGAACCTCAGACCTGGCTCACCAGGAATCCAGGTTTTGCAGGGGCCACCAGGAGCTTCCAGCCTCTCTGGGGTAGTTGAACACTGCGAGTTGTATCGGGCTGGAAGAGAATTCAGGGCTGCCATCCCTGGTGGAGGGGGAAGGGCAGGGGAACCTGAGGGGGCTTCTGCTACACAGAGGTCTTGCTGGCTGGTTCACTAGACAAAGAGCCCTCAGAAAGCTACCTTCTAAACCCCGCCACACACAGAGAGGGCGGAGAGGCCTGGCCTCTTTCTGACAAGGAGCCTGCTGACCCAGTTGGGTGGGAGGGGCAGAAGAGTGGCAGACAGCTGCCCTGAGATGAAAGTTTTACAGGAGTCACTGTGCAGGGATTGTGAGCCTGACAAGGACAGGCGTAGATCAAGTCTTCTGTAATTAGGCGTTGCTCTCCGTAGATATGTGTTAATCAAGCTGCCTACGTGACGAGGCCTCCTGGTAGCAGGCAGTTCAGAGATGCTACGTCTTGCCGCTATCAGATCAAGTCCAGCAGGCTGGCCCCCAGTCTGCTCTCAGCCCAGCTTCCATCTGGGCTGCATTAAGAAGCACAAGGAGGTGAGCTAAGGCCCAGTCTGCCTCTTCCAGGGTTTCTGGTTTTATGACTCCAGGGGACTTTGTGACTTCTATAACGTCACCTTTTCTACAGGTCACGAGAATGGATTTTAGAGCATACACCGAATATTAAAACAAAATATCACGATGTCTAGCTTGGCTGTAGAATTCTATCCTGGGTCCAGAAGCCAGAATAGCCAGGACAACACATGCCACTCAAAAGTCCACTAGGGTGTAGCTCCTCATGGAGTGATGGCCTAGTATGTTAAAGACCTGGGTTCCCCAGGCACTACAAAAGAAAAACAAAACCAAACCTCAGAACTTTTCCCTATTAACTTAATGATTTAAGCGCACAACTATCAGTTATAGTTACATGGGATAATATTCAGTGATACAGGAAAATGTCCACAATTAATAATAAGAAAACAAGAGATTTCAAAGTAGTTGATTCTGAATATATTAAAATTAGACATGTATGTCCATATATTTGCATTGAGGAGATTATTAGGAAATACACCAAAACATTAATAGATTGTTATCTGGGTTGCAAGAACTTTTTTTTTTTTTTTTACATTTTTCTGTTGTGGTTTTGTTTGCTTTTCAAATTGCATACAAAATTTAATGCAGTGAGATTGTAATTTGGAAGTAATTATTTTTTAGAAACTTCTTTAAGATAAGCAACACAATTAATGAGTTTGTTTGTTTGTTTTTAAGTAAGCCAAGACACTCTGGGTCCGGCATACCCAGAGTGAACTTCCTTAAGGACTGTCCAGAGAAGCTTGGGTCAGGGGCTCAGAGAACTTCACCTTCCTTCCCTATGTCTGCCTTTGCCTCTTTCCTCCTCCTCGTCCCTCACAACTCTTGCTCATTTCGGTTGGTGACTGTTGAGGGTTGAGGATCCTGTTAAAGCACCTGGCTTCCAGCTCCCCTGTCTGCCCAGCATTATTCCCCAGGAGCAAGGACCAGTGCAGATGGGATTCTGCTTGTGCAGTTTACGTGAGTCTCGGTTGTCACTAGCTCATCTCCCCACCCCTGTGCTCTCAGTACAGATGGAAGCCATACCACCGCTTAGATTTCAGCAGCTCCTAAATGCCACAGTATCAGAAACTGGCAGCCAGAGAGTCCTAAGAAAGGTATTCAAGCTATAGATAAGCTGACAAATATTTAATATATGCATATGTATTTAGTATATATAGAAATGTGTGTATACGTACATATATACATATGCACATACATGAGAAAATAAAGCACACACAACACTTGGTCTTCATAATGCCATGAGACAGTATATTTTCTTCACCTAACCAATGCTCTGAGATACTAAATCCCATGCTGGAAGTGACAGTGACCAGCACCTAAGCACTGTCCCAAAGATCTCCAACCCCAGCCGTTTTGGAGCAAGGTGCCATTCTCCCTCCTTCCAGCAACATAGGCAGGCTGCTGGAGTAGTAGTGAGTTCTAAAGCTCCGTAATTACTGGGTTCAATTCGGTTTCCAGAATAACCATGACAAAATTTGTGGAAATGTTCACAACAGCCTTCTACTTCCAGGTTCTGAGATCAGAAACGGAAGTTTCAAAATACCGAAAGTTCGTTTATGTTGAACACACTGGGTAAGCTAAAAGCAGGAAGTTCAAGAAAGCCTGATCTCATGAGGTTTTTCAGCCCAATTTGGATCCACATCTGCGCTTCTGGATTTTCCACTGAGTCGACCCTCAGCTGCTCGGCTCTGGCTGCATCGTGCTGTTGAGGAGCTAGCTGGGCATGGCTAAATAAATACAATCTGTTGCCATTCACTGACATCTACCCAGCTAGCGGCCAGTTGCAAGGTAGTGAGCTGGATGAACAGCAGAGAGAAACAATTGCAATTTGAAAAATATGGAAGTTTCTTTTCAGAAGGGCAAAACAAAGTGAACAAAAGCGCTCAACAATAAGTCATCAGAAGAATGGCCTCTATTCTTGCCTCCAGGTGCAGGAAATGAGTGGGAATCCTGCCACCCCCTCCTTCCCGCACAGACCTGGTCCTCCCGCCAGTCATATTCTGGCAGCAGAGGGAAAGGGAAGGACGTGGTATTCCAGTGGGTTGGAGATGCCAGCTTTTGTGGGCACCTCAGAATAGTCTAGGGAACAATGTCTGTACCCCCATGCCCACAGCTTGAGTAACTGTGGAAGCTGAAGGATTTACTTAGGCCACACAATCCGTGCATGGCAGGAGCTAGAATAGCAAAGCAAGTCCATCCTGTCAGGTAGCCTTCTTTGTCCAGTCACAACCTCTCAGCCTCCAGATGCATCCATAGACATGCTAGCACTTTCAAAGTACGTGCTAGCTATTGTAGGGTTATGTATTTCAGTGTGACTGATGCTGTGTTTAGTTGGATCTTTCTCCATTACAAATATAGTTTTCTAGGGATCCCTTGTCTGTGAGGTCTCCCAAGCAAAAAGGCCCGAAGGCTCCCATGTACGCTGCTCCTGAATCCCCAGCACCACTTTAGAAGTCGATGGGTACATCTGGAGGACTTTTGGACAACAAGCAGGTGCAGCTGAGCTCCTCTCCTCACGAGCTAGACCTCATTCTTTTGAAGCTCAATTTCTAATCAGCCACACCCAGTTGAAACCACTCAGGAGAGGCCGTAGACCGCATCCTAGGCACCCTCTTGTCAGCTTGAGGAGATTGAGGTCCACACGGGTTACTACTGTCTCACTTTGTCAAGCTGTTCAGATGGAGGGCAAAGGGGATAGGACATGATACAGAGAGCAGCTGAATGACCTCGAGGCAACTGTTTAACCTCGCCAAGTCTCAGTTTCAGCACCGGAGAACACTCATGATAAGAAGCCCATCATAGACCAGCAAAAGAAGCAAAGGGATCCTCCTCAGCCGCCCAGCATAGCCCATTAGTGTCCCCAGCCTCACTCTTCCCTTGGGGGTAAACTCCAGGGGCTTTAGTCTAAGAGTCCTGGAAGTTATATACCTGAGCTACAAGAGAACTTCCAGAATTAGTAAGAACAAGTCCCCTAACTGTGATGAACACTTTTTTTTGGGAGTGTTTTACATTTAGCAAACACTAAGTAAAAAATAAAATAAAATATTGGTGGTGGGGTGGGTGGCAGGGACCACTATTGATCTACTGGACCCCTCTGCTGACCATTTTGGGTCCAGGAACCTGTTCCTTAGCCACATCACATGTGTTCTTCATTCCTGACTGGGTCCTTGGGTTTGAGCTACACTTGGAGCAGGGGTGAAGAGGGTGCTTTCTTGGGTGGCTCGAAGCTGAAGTGGGAGGAAGCAAGGCCTTTCATGTGGTGGAGCTGGGCCTTCTTTGAGGAGAGCTGTTTGTTTCCCGGAAGCCGAACCATGGGCAGAGGCAGAAGTCTCACCGCTTCTTCCCGCCTTGGAAAATTACACAGTGCACCTCTTTGCTTGGCCAATGGCTTCCAGAAGGGTGCCTAGCTGCTGCGCTGGGGTTGCCTGTCCTACCCCTTCCAAATGAAAAACAACGGTGTGCCAAGTGCCCACAGTGAGCCCATGCCCACACTGAACGCTCGCCCTGTCCTCTTTCCCCTCCCTGCCCTGGAAAAAGCACACACGATGGTAAACAAGTCATTAGATTGAAGATTCTGCCCAATTTAGACGCTTTGTCTCCATTTTCTCCAGAGTAAACCCTTGGTCACACCCACCCCAAACCCAGCTAAGACCAAAAGGAATGCAGGGCCCTGTGGCCAGGATAACCACAGCTGACCCGGAGATGCCCAGGGCTGGACATTCTCCTAGGCTGGGAGAACACAGCCGGGAGGCTGGAGTTTGCAATCCTGGCCCAGGGGGTGGGTTCAACCCCCACCCTACAGCGTTTAGTCTTGGAACCGCCTTCCCAAACTCTCAAGACTGAAAACTCCACACCCTTTGAAGTCTGGCAAGGGCGCCCCAAAATTTCCCTTATTCCCGTGCTTCCGCACAGGCAGGCTTCTAAAAAACAGAGGTTGGAGAAAATGAAAATCAATGGTCAAATCCTAACCAGACAGAAAAAAAACTTCTGCTCCCCATGGCCCCCACCTCCAGCTCTGGCATGAGGGGCTGGGGAAATGGGCCCCTCTCCACTGTTGAGGGTCTGTTTATTTTGTACTCTGTAAAGGGAAACCAGGCCCTTTCTGACGTTTTTGGCTTGGAGGAGGCGGGGCGAGCAGAGGTCTTGAATTTAAAGTCAAAACCAGATCTACTTCTCTAAGCCTCCTGGAGCTTTTGCTATGACTCCTAAATGGGCTGCGTTGTGCGAACCAGGTTTGCTCTTCTACCAAGTATGAGCCTCCGTTTCTAACAGGCTGACTCTCAAGCCCTCTGTACACCATCAACTACAGTGACCCTTTTCTACCTCCCGACCATGCAAATGCTCCCCAGATGGCACTCCCAAGCAGTCTGGTGGGCCTTTCTTGTCCCACTCTACCCCTAGACAGCCTTGCCTTTTCTCTCATCCACATCTCATTCACTAACCCTGCTCCTGTGTGGACAGTGGATTCTTTCAAACAATAAATCAGAGACTTTCCTTTGTCCTGGAAATGTGCCACTTGCCATCCATGTTATCCTTATCAGCAGACCACAGCGCAGCAAGGGGAGGCCCCAGTGTGCTCGGGACACATGGGATATCAGTGCAAAATGTTTTCTTCACTTTTCCCCCCGAGCCTTGAATTCAAAGCATGACCTTTGCGGGTGGAATTCAATCAGGTCATCTCTCAGATTCCCTAGTGGGGAAATGAAAGTGGCACCGGCCAAACTTATTGTTTCCACAGCAAGAAACCAGAAGTGCTATTTTCTCACTAGATCATGCAGCAGAATGAGGTAGTTGGGGGCTAGGGAAGGTAAAGGGACCCTGGTGATTGTTTAAGACACTGTTGATAAAACATAAGCAGCGTCCTGGTACACCCACAAGGCTTCCATGGCAGCTTTTCAGCAAATGGCATGACTCAGTTCCGGTCCTTCTCTGTGGATCTCGCTACTTTTCATGTAAGTCATTTTCTACTTGGACAGTTATGAAAACAGTTTTTCCTCCTTTCTTCAACCGTCAAGAGAGCAATACAGTTAGGAAAAGGGGTGAAGGAATGTGGAAACCCCAGAAGGCCAGAGGAATTGCAAAAATAAACTCCCACTAATGTTAACACTCGTGTATTCCAAAGCAGGAATATAGTATATGTTTCATCACTTAGCAATTCAGAGCTCTTATTCTGAAAAGCTCGAACTGTTTCACACATGTTGTGAGCAAGGACTTTGGGATCAGAGAGACTGTGCTAGTTGCAAATTCTTTGGTCAGTTGCTTGAGTTTTGTGAACCTTAGCTCCTCTCACTGGGAAAATGTATATCATAGATGGAATCCATACAGCCTTGATGAGAAGGTACTGCTAGAAGTCTTCTTTGTGCTCAGCACCACACCAGCACTAACACTACCAAGATCAACACCAGAACCACACCAACATCAGCATCACCAATATCAGCTCCACGCCAACATCAGCTCCACACATCAGCACCACACAGCATCAACACCATACCAATATCAACTCCACATCAGCATCAGCACCACCAATATCAGCTGCACACCAACATCAGCTGCACACCAACATCAGCTGCACACCATCAGCAACACACAGCATTAGCACCACACAAACATCAGCATCATACAATATTAATAACTCACAATAAACATCAGCACCACACAGCATCAACTCTACACCAATATCAGGTCCACGTATCAACACCACCAACATCAGCTGTACATCAACATCAGCAACTCACAGCGTCAGCACCACACCAACATCAGAATCACACATCAGCTCCACATAAACATCAGCTCCACACCAACATCAACACCACACAACATCAGCACCACACAACATCAGCTCCACACAACAGCTCAACACAACATCAACACCACACAACAGCTCCACACAACATCAGCACCACACAACATCAGCTCCACACAACAACAGCTCCACACATCAACACCACACAACAACAGCTCCACACAACATCAGCACCACACAACAACAGCTCCACACCAACATTAGCACCACACAACAGCTCCACACAACATCAACACCACACAACATCAGCACCACACAACAACAGCTCCACACCAACATCAGCACCACAAAATAACAGCTCCACACCAACATCAACACCACACAACATCAGCACCACACAACATTAACACCACACAACAGCACCACACAACAACAGCTCCACACTACATCAACACCACACAGCAATAGCTCCATACAACATCAGCACCACACAACAACAGCTCCACACCAACATCAGCTCCACACAACATCAGCACCACACAACATCAACACCACGCAACGACAGCTCCACACCAACATCAACACCACACAACATCAGCACCACACAACATCAACACCACACGACAGCTCCACACCAACATCAACACCACACAACATCAGCACCACAGAACAACAGCTCCACACCAACGTCAGCACCACACAACAACAGCTCCACACCAACATCAACACCACATAACAGCTCCACACAACATCAACACCACACAGCATCAGCACCACACAACATCAGCTCCACACCAACATCAGCACCACACCATCAGCAACAACATTGCTGAGTCTTTCTGCCAATGTTGTTTTAAATGATACTGAGGTAAAAAGCACAGAAATTCCAAAAAGATCTTGAAAGCCAATGCCAGTCTTGTATCTCTTTAGACTTTTAGATCAGAGGGTTTCCTCTGAAATTCTAGCAAACACTAGATAGAGATAGCATGCCTCATGCTTGCTAGGAAGCCTTTTTTTTTTTGATCTTGCAAAATGCTTTTACTGCCATCTTCATTACAACATCACTTTGAGGTAAATTATCATTGGCAGAATCTCCATGATCTGCAGTTGAGGAAACCTAAGGCAGGGGAGATCCAGGCCCCATCAAAGAGAGGTTCTTGTCAAAGCCAGTGAGTGAATGTTCTAGAACTCTGGCTTCCCAGAAAAATCTTGACTTTACCAGTTGGGAGTTAGAGTAAGCTGAAACAAGGGTGGAATCTTCCAAGGCAGAAGACAACTATCCAGAATTATCCTACCCTTGAAGTTTATAGATGTGCTGTCTAATAAGAGGGCTCT
>LOJH01002534.1:27870-40211 GCA_001685095.1 Ellobius talpinus
CTCTCTCTCTCTCTCTCTCTCTCTCTCTCTCTCTCTCTCTCTCTCTCTGAAGAGTCCAACTGAGGCTTTGAGTCTGGCATACCCCTGGCAATAAGAATATCCTCCAAATCAGCAACCTGGCAGTTACTCGAACTGGAGTTATGAATAGATGCTTTTCTTCAAGAAACCCACAGCATCTCACTACTCCAAACTGTTACCAAGTCTACATGGCAAGGAGTACATCCTGCTAGTCTCAATTCTTTTGTGCAGACAGAAAAGATGAAGTTAAGAAAGACAGACTAGCATGTCCAATGCCACCCAGCTGGCCTAAGCAAGACCAGGCACAAAACCTGGGGCTCACTTAAGTTTTTTATAGGACAGACACATAGACTCCAGAAACTTCTATGAGAGGTAGAGCGCTCTTACAGAGGTGTACCTACACAGGCTTGCCACCCATGTTCCTCATGACCAAGAAGGAAATGAAGAACGAGGCTTGTGGTGATTACAGACCTCTAACTCCCTCTAATCAGAAGGAATTTTAAAATTCATTAAAATTAGTATCTCAAAACGGCCAGTCTACCTGTTCCCTCTCTGATGAGGCTGCCTAGCTAAATGAGTGCTCATGAGCTTCAGTTGAATGAAGTAGGAGACACTCATGTGTTTACAACACTCCCTTCTCCCTTCCAGAAAAGTCTGAGCTCTGAGACCCCACTAGACCTTACTATAAGGCGTTCACCTCTGCCCTTATTTTTCTTGTTTATCTCTAAGACATTTCTTTCTCCACACTCCATAAATGCTCTTGCATTGTGCACAGTAATAAAACAGCCTCTCCTGTTTCCAATTATTTTGTAACAATTAAGCATGCAAATGTGGGAGTGACATTTAATAAACTTCTATGGACATTTAGGAGGACAGAAAGAATGAACCAACAAAATTTGGAATCATCAAAGGACTCTTACAAAACCAGTATTTTGAGCCTTTAATTGAAAATGAATCAGAAACAGGCATGTGAAATTTCCCATGAAATACACATAGGGTTTTAAAGAAATTTTTTTAAGAGGGTGCTCTGGGAAGGGAAGAGTCTGGGTCAAACCCAGTCCACACTGATGGGAAGAAAAAGATTAATTGCAACGAACTCGGGCAGGCCCCACTGCCTGCGAATGGCTGGTCCACAAGACTCTTGGGAGTCAAAGGCAGGGAGAGCGGGGAGGTGGGGGTGAGGGAATGGGCTGTGTTGTTTCCTTCACTGCAGTGCAGACCCGGACAATCCATACAGATCTGCGACTCTCCAGAAGGAACAGCTTAGCAGCCCAGAGCAGCAAACCCAAACCGCAGGATTCATCCCCAAAGCTTTCTGGGAAAGATGGTTTGCATGCCCTTTTCCTGAAGCAGAGGAAGAGGATGTTCATTATCTTCTGGAAAATACAGGAAGTACAGGTGTCCCTAAAGCCTTGGACCCTATAGGGGTGTCCTAAAGATCCTCATTGAGAGAGATTTCATTATGGAATGTGTGGACTCTATTATGGAGGAAGATGGAGTCATATCTGAGGAGTTCTTTACAGTGTGTCAGGGCTAAAGAGAAATTTGTAAGAGAATTCGGGGGTCTTTTTTCTAGAAGGCCTGACAGTATCAGGCCTGGGTACAAAGACAGAGGCAGACTGCAGTATCTGGAAACCAACAATACATGCTGATGATTCAAGTCTCTTCCTTCCACTTGGTATCACCAACCTTGGCTACCCCAGTGCAGATGCACGCTTCACCCACGCTCCTCTTCCCAGAGTGTATCTGAATTATTTTGTTCTTTGAAGAGCATCCTTTCAACCTGCTTCTTTCTAGAGATGTTACCATGAAGAACTGGGCTAAAACAATTTCGTATCACTTAACCACAATGAATCGCTCTTCTTGAGATGCCCATGCCAAAAAGTAGATGCCAATGTGAGTATTTTCCTGTTCTAAGTCACTGGTCATCATAAACAAAAAGCCCACCTTCGCAATGTGATTGCTTAGCTGCTCAAAGTGGTACCTACAGAATGGATGTCCTTCCCAGTTCCTCATCTGAGCATGACAACGGTCAGGAATGGAACCAGAACTGGATCAAGGATCAAAGTCCTTGTAAGCCCCAGTGCCTTCACTCTGGGAACCACATTTATTATTGGATGTGTCCTTTAGGGGATACAGATCCGTAATCTATGCTGATGGTCGATTTGCCCACTTCTCACTTCCCAAGGCACTGAATCTTGAGACCTAATCTGCCTTTTCTGCCCAATGCCCTCTTAATCTGCGAGAGTTCAAAGGAGGGGCATATTAAGCGGACGCTGTGAGAGAGTTGCTATGAGAGGCAAGAGAGGCACACAAACAGTTGCCTTCATTTTCCATGTTTTAAAAGTGAAATCAAACCACAAGTAGACTATATTCAGGTGGGCCCCTGAGCCCTGATAGTCTCACACGCCCCCCCCCACATGCTGACAGAATGCTGTGGGAGAAGAATGCGAAGGTGAGCCCAGGCGATGAGAATGGAACTTTAAAATAGTAGATGCTTCAGTGCTAAATTATGTTTGCTCCCAAGGATCCTTAGAGCTATGGTTTTCTTTGTTCTGCCAAAGGAAAAAGGAAATATATCAGGAAGCTGGGCCAGTCCACAGGAAGTCTCACTTGGGCTGATAAAAGGAACTGATGTGCAGTGGCTTTGGATGCTGTTATAGTCAGTGCGCCTTGAAATAACAAGAAACGCTGCTCAAGAGAAACTGGAGCCCGGAGTCAGCTTTGCTCGGCCGGCCGCCGTTTCCTTTTAGCCATCGCAGAGCACTCCCTTCTTGGTGCTCTCATAACTGCCCAAATCCGTCCTCTCACTTCAAGTTTGTGTGCAGTTTTGGGAGCACAGGAGTGAATGAGGATGAAGTGGAGAGCAGGAGTTAGAGGAGGAGGGGACAAAGAGCAAACAAGGGAGACGGAAGAGGAAGCATGGGCAAGTCCAAATATCTGCTTGTTTTCTATCGAGTAGAGAACCTGCCTTGTTTCACCTCTGCGGCTCCTTATGGTAAAATAGAGCCCAGCAATTTCAAAGTCTGTCTCTTGCCCTCCTGCTGCTACACCTGCAACAAAGTTGGGCTGGCTTTTTCCTGGATACACAGGGCGAAAGTCTTCATACATAATTGCAGTGTAATGACGCTGGCCAGCAAGGGCTGTGCTCACAAGTCATGGTGCACGACTAGAAACAGCAGAACCTATGATTCCTCACAAGGTGGGTTAGCGCTCAGCCTTGTGGTGCAGGCAGGAGGACTGAAAATTCTAGGCCTGCCTAGGTGAGAGAGTGAGTTCAGATCCAACCCGAACAGTTTAGCAAAAACCCTGGCTAAAAACAGATAGCAAATAAAAGACAAAGCAAAACAAAACAAAAACCCTTGCTTTGATTATTGTTCAATGGCAAAGCACTTGCCTTGAACATGCGCAGAGCCTCAGATCCAACACCAGTAGGCAAAACAAAGAAGGAAGCAGAAGAGTTAGGCTTTGAATCCTAAACTATATGGAAGCACATCTGTCAGTTTGGTGATTTTTCACACTGACTAAACTCCATAAACTTTGGAGGCAATCAGGATTGGGTCCGCATAATTGCTTTCCCATTTCTACCTGAATAAATGACCTTGAATAAGCTACTCAATTGCTCCAAAATGGAAACAATACATACACCGTAGGATTGGTACAAGGACCAAGGTTAAGGATATATTAAGGGCCAGAAATCAGTACCTAAAGGCAGATTAACAACTAGTTTTTTTTCCTTACGACTCTGTTTATCTAAGTTTTTATGACCCTTAGATGGAAAATGAATAATGCATCCAATCTGAGGTAAGAACTAGAAGAAAAGAGGCTTTAGTTGGGCCACGGGGTCCACACACATGGCCAGTGATACTACTTCACACCGAATTGGGGCCTTCTGGGCATACTATGTTTGCCCATAGAACGGCACCACTTCCTGTTTTAAGAAGCAGAAAAAAATTAAAAGCCTTCCAGAAAACTCATTAAGAAACTCAACATTCTTCTTAGACATCAAATAAGTTCTCAAAAAATATTGTTTTCTTAAGAGTTAAGTGTAAATGAATAAAAACCAGACAAATTCAATTTCCCTTCAATTAAAGAGGATTTTTTTAAAAGTCCAAAGTAAAGGTTTTTGGAGCCAAATGTGTTTTGGGGTTTTAAACAAGACTGAATTTTTAAGAGTCTAAGACCCCAGTGCAGGGTTGGGCCCTATTCTCAGATGGTGTCAATACACAGTGCTCAAACCATTGCCCCATGAATTGCCAGTGGAGAAAACCGGACTTCCAGAAACTCACAAAGCACCTTATAACAGTCCAGCAGTGGCTGGTCTTGAGCATCACCTGATAGAACAACTTAACCTTGAGATCTTAGAGCAGCCACACTAGGCCAGAAAGAAGGTCAAAGAGTCCAGCCGCCTGCACTCCATAATCAGACACAGGAGGGCATAACCTGGCCAGGATGAATTTGGGATTGGAAGAGAATGTTGCCATTGTAACTCAGTTTACACATGAAAAGATTAAAATGGCATGTGAGTAGCAGAAGCCAGGGGACTTGCCCAAGAACCAGTAGTTGCTTTGAGGTGTAGCCAGGACTAGAAACGCTGCATGTGAATTCTCAGCCACACTCTTTCACAGAAAGGGGGGTCTCAAGTCTCTGGGATCCATGCATTTTGGTCAGAATGGTTTCTATAAATCTATTTCTAACAGACCATTTTAATTTTTTGCATATTTTAAATTGTAAAAATAATATATCCTAATGATTAAGGAATAATATGCTCCCTGAATTTATGATATGAAAGATAGACATCTACTTTTCCGTATTCAAAGGCACCTGGTTTTAACTTGTATATACATCTAGAAATTATTTGAACGTAAAAAGATCACACATACATGTGCTTAGATTTCTTCCATAAACAGACTGACTATGCAGCTTGCAATTTTTAATTTTATACATAACTATATTTCAGCGAGAGCTTTCTAAATCATCGTCTATAACAATTATTTTATTCCATTTGACATTGGCATGGCTCTTGTGTATATCCTCCCTTATTATTTATCTAGTACCATCCTGATAATAAGCGTCAGTCATTTTTCATTTTTTGCCATTATAAAGCTGATAAGCATCTTGTAGCTACATCTTAGGTATCTGAATGAACAAAGATAAGGGTAAGGCAGTCACCCTTTCTAACATGGCACATTATTGCTTTCTCTATATCTTCCTTGTTCACTTAGATCACACTGGTAAGAGACGCACTATTTTCATTTGAAGATCTTTATGTAGGCACAGGCTTGAGAGTCTAAGTTGATTGTTCATTTGTATTTCTTCTAGTATCTTTGTCCATTTTCGATCAAGTAATCTTTTATTTTTATTTATCTGTAAGTGGTCTTTGGGCCTGACAATAAGTCTGAGACACAGTTTCTGAGAGCTCTCGTTTACCTTTCCAGTTTGCCTGTTTGTTTTGTGGTGCGAGTGTAAAAGTAGGGCTGGCTATGCTGCTCTGCCCCTGAGCCACAAGGGGCCCTGTCTTTTTACTTTACTTTCTGTGTTAATATAGATATTGGAGACCTGGAGAGAGAAAGGCGGAGGAATTTCCTCGACTCAAGCTCTGGATTTTGAAAAATGTCTACATAAGGGGCTTAGTATCTCTTCAGATGGAGGGGCTGTGGATCTCTACACCATTGTCACCTTGGGATATTATGCCTAATGTCTCCATAGCATTAAGCTAGGTATAAGTAGTCCCTCCAAATGGGCATTGCCTTCTTTGGAATCACGGATCATCAGAACTCAAAATAAGGAAGTAGAGAAACTTCTACTCTCTAGAAATCTCAAGAAGTGGAGACATCTTGTTTCCGTTGACAAAGGTGGGTCATTTCTAGAGCACCGACGTTGCTAGTACTATTCAACTTGGGTTAATGAATAAATGATTGAGTATGAATGAAATGGCAAGTATCTAAATAAGAAATGACTCTATGGACATAAACATTTCAACCCAAACTTATGCTTCTGTGGATTATAACAGAATCAATATAAAGACAAGTTAGAAACTGAGTAATTTTTAACATTAACCTGATTGTTTTCGCCTTTTTGCTGCATGAATGGTAGAATACAGTTGCCCGCTTTCAGACTAGGTCTCCTTTCCACACAAAATCAATGAATCCATGAATATTCAGATTGAGAAAATCTGCGTCTGTTATGTTAGATTCTAGTAGATTTGTGAAAGTCACATGTGTCTAGAAAATCAAGGTTAAAGCTCCCATGGCACCCGTAATTCAAGCTTCTTGCATGTGTGCACTGAAATGTGACCTAAGGTCTTTCAGGACCTCGGATGCAAAGCTCCGACTGAGTAAATGGGCCTGCTCTTGGGAAATCTTTCCACAGTACTCAAGTCTGTGTCTTCCTTGAGGTTTTGAAAACTTTCATACTCTGAGATTTTGATCATAAAGTAAATGGCAGTGATGTTGTTCCCTAAAGATAGGAAAGACCTTAAAGCCTTCCAGTTTGAGTGACTTTGAAAGAGCTGGAAAGTGGAAGTACTGGAAGTGCTCTCTACCTTCTGTCTCAGCCCCTCCTGGGATGATGGACAAAAGTCTCTGAATCTTGGTTTGATCAGATGAAATGTCAGTGCTTGGAATGGAGGCAATGGGCCAGACCTCCTCATGAGAGAAGGTCACACTTCTCTGAATTTCCACAGAACTTTGATTTGAGTCTCAGGGAAAAAACCTTCCCTTTTCCATGGTCAGTATTACCATCTATTGACTGGTAAAAAGAGCTGCCCTTGTCATTAGGATAGCCCTCCCAATTAGAGAGATAGCTCAGGGTGAGATTCCCCAGAACACTGGGCAAAAGGTCATATTTGTGGGAGCAAATGCAACGAGCAATGTTTTTAAACATTTTTCCACAGTTTTGAGGATCCAATCAAGTCCTGTGCGTACTCTGCACATGCTTAACCCCTGAGCCAAATTCACAGTCCTTGGGTTTTTGAAATATGGTCTTGGCATGTAGCTCAGTCTGACGTTGAAATCACTGTGTGTCTTGGGCTGTCCTTGGACTTGGGATACTTACTCCAGTCTCTACATGCTAAGTGTTGAGAATGCAGGCAAGTGTAATGCTCCACTCTTGGGTAATCATATGTTTATCAAACCCAAAGAGATGGAATTTTACCTCCCCGACTCAATGTCTGCTTACTAAGCACCATCTTGCAGACCTTTCTGCTTCCTCAAACTCGTCACTTGCTGTCTAATCCTGATGATTTACTAGAAGCTTCTAGTCGAGTTTCTAAAAACCCCTGTCTTCTCCATTGACTGAAGGGACTTGTACAGCTATGAAGACTATCATAAAAATTTTAAAAATCATTGTTTCCTATTGTATATTTTATAAAACCCGAGTTCTTTATCACAATATTTAAAGCTTTCCATATTCTACTTCTTTCCACCTCCTCCCCAATGCATTTCCTCTCCAAAGCCCTTGATCATATTACCATGTGCAAATCTATCCATACCTCAAGGCCAGCTTCCAGATTTACTTATGCCAATAAGTGCAACGGCTGATGTGTGCAGAAGCAGGCATTTCTGCAATAGGAAAGACTGGGCTTGAAAAACCCAGCTCAGCCGCACGTTAGCCATAATCTTGGGCAAGTAGCCTCGCCTCTGAATTTCCGTTCGTTCTGTGGGAGATGGAGCAGTGATGGTATAAACTCCCATGGGGTGCCGCGAGGATGAATGCCAAAGACCAAGAAACTGCATGTGCAACTCTTCTCATTACATCTTTGCGTGCGTGTGTGCAGTTCGGGTTGTCCTTTGCTTGCACGGGCTGCCATGACACCTAGCAATATCATTAGCACAGCTCATCCTCTCGTTGAGGATCCCAGACAGATCACCAAGTCTGACTCTGCACAGCAATCGTGCAGTTGCATTGATATGGTTGGTCAGCAGACAGTGTCCACTTCACACAGAATACTGGTATTCTAGAGATTGCTGCATCTCAAAGATGCGAGACCCAGGAGTGACAGCAAGGGGAAAGGATGGTGATTCCTTTTATTCCTTCTGGAGAAACAACCCGAAGTGTATTACTAAGTGACATCATTTGGTCACACCATCTATTAATGAAGTGACTAACATGAATGGCATGAACATGGCAGAAATGCAAGAAAGAGAAAATGAAACAGGGTGTAGCCTTCTGCAGAGAAAAACACCTGCAGAACGTTGTAATGACTAAAAATATTGTATTATAGCCAGGCATGATGGTGCATTCCTGCAACAGTGCCCAGAAGGTGAAAGCAGAGGGCTCAGAAGTCCAGTGTCATCCTTAAATACATGGTGAGTTTGAGACAGCCTTTTCCCCAAACAAACAAAAGCATGCTGGACAGATGGCTCAGTGGTTAAAGTGCTTGCCACACAAGTTTGAGAAACTGAGTTTGAATGCCCAGAGTTACGTATAAAGCCAGACAGACAAAGCACAAGTCTTTACTCCCAGGGACTCTGCTGTGAGATGGGAGGCAAAACAGGAGATTCTTTGGAAGACCCCCAGCCAGCCAGACTGCTGTATACAGCAGCTAACAGCAAAGAGACCCCGTCTCAAACAAGATGGGAGGTGAGCACCGACACTCTGGGTCATCCCACTATCTCCATGTGTGTGCCCATGCTCACACACACATCATACACACACACACAAGAAAACAACGAAAACAAAAAGGTAGACAGGCTTTTAAATTCCATCTTCAAAAATTCATATTATTCAAAACAAAAATATTATATGCCAACATCATTTAGCCAATCATCTAACTAAAATCCAGCAGTAGGCTTCTCATTCTAAATCCAGAAAGACAAATGGTCTCATCTGAAAGCCTATCAAACTTTAGGTTGCGAAACTTTAGCTTGTGGATATTTTTATGAGGTTTAAAGTAGAATAAGGGGAAGCTTATTAATGCAAATATTTTGCTGAGATTTTTTTTAGTGGGAGGGAATTGGACTAATGCTACATTTTTGGGGTGAGGGGAAGGTTTGATACCCATCAAACAATTTTTAAAACCAATATCAACCTAACTGCTCAACTTCAAACTAAAAAAGACACTGAAAATTTAAATACATCATATTTAATGGGGTTGTTAGTAAAGACTGTTTGCTTCCCTGTTTAGAAAACAGATCTAGTAGGTGTGTCCTAATTTATCTGAGAGTGTTTTATTTAAAGAGGTAAAAATTCATGCTTTATGCCTGCCCACCATCAATAGAGGGACCTCTTGGTTATTTAAATAATGGTATATTTTGGGTAGTTTCTTGATAATAGAAACTTTGTGTTGCATACAGTCAAAGCAGATTCATTTTGGAAAACAGTTCTGTTTTACAACCTTATCTGGAATTTTGGACATTGTCACTTTTTATTGCTGTTGTAGTGTTGTTGCTGCTGTTGTTGGCTGTGGTGGTGGTGGTGGTGGTGGTGGTGTGTGTGTGTGTGTGTGTGTGTGTGTGTAGATGTAATTTAAGATAGGAAGAATACATCTGCCACTAAATTACAGAGTGTCATCAGTTTCAGGCGCCAGCTATTTCATGATTTCTGTGTGAAGCTCTTTCTGCAGTCTTGTATGATTTTAACCAACATGACAAATGATGCCCTGGCGCTTTAGTGGAAAGAGCACTACGCTGCTTCTTAGGAACCCCGAATTTTCACTTTGCGCCCTGTGATTGTGCACTTCCCACTTTGTGCCCTGGGCCTCCGTTTTCCTACAGGGAAAAATGAAAGTGTCAGGATGAACGTACCACAAATCTCTAAAATTGCAAATCTGTAAGTCTGAATAGTAGGAAAAGAAGGCTTTCTTGGTAGTGACTTCAGAGAGCAATCATGTGGGCATGGGGATGGACAAAATAACCATCTCGTTTGCCTGGAGTCCTTGTGAATCTAGATGATACTGAGGTGGAGTAGTGGGAGGGTGACAAGCCCACCTGGAGGGCAGAAGCCAAAGCTGCCCTTTTGGTGTGCTCCTTGTTGACTGCCTCTCCCTAGTGCTCCTTCCCAAGTTTCTCCACCCTGAGGGCAGCAGCCTGCCCTCTGCGTGGCATAAGGCTCTCCTCTGGTGCAGAGAACACAGCTGCAGCTCCAACTTCACCCTTTCCTCTGCCATCATTTAGTGGTTCTGCAGAAGGGCTATCTCCACTCCTTTTATTAGTTCCTCTGCCATCATTTAGTGGTTCTGCAGAAGGGCTATCTCCACTCCTTATTATTAGCAGTGTCACCCTGGTTCTCCTGCCTGCTCCAGCACCATCACATGAGAGCCCTAAAACATATTCTACGTGTGCCTATCACCTTCTCTAGAGCCATTCAATTGCTGTTTTCCCAAAGACATGAAGTAGAGCCTTAGGCACGAGAAGTGCATCACAAACACAAAGCAAAGTCATGAAATATGGGTAATGATAAATTCAGACCTATATTCTACTGTTGTGACCAACAAACCTCTTCTAGTTCTAACCCATGATGAAGTTCAGTGAACGTGCATCCACCTAAAGTAGCAGATTTTATCTCATCCTTACTGCGACTGTAGACCTACTTTGCAGATGAGAAAACTGAGACTCAGGAGCAAAGAGCCTGACTAGGACACACACACAGTAAGTAGTAGAAATGAGGGTGAACCCAGGCTTTCTCCGAGTCCTTCCTTGCTCACTTTCCTCATTTCTCATTTTTTCTGCACCGGTCTAACTTCTCTCTGGTTCATACCCAATCTTTGATGGTGCACTTTACATTCATGCCTCTACAGATGGCATCAATCTGATTAAAGGAAGCCTGCCTAGAATGAAGATGGGGTTTTGAAACCAGGTCATTTCTTCAAGCAGCGAGCAGTATCACATGCTTTCCAACACTGATAATATCACTGTGGGGAGCAGGGGTGGGGTAGGGCGTTGTTTAACATTGCAGGTTAACTTGTCTAAAGCTGAAGAAGAGCAACCAGATTATGAGGCTCTCCGTGTGAGTTCTCCCAAGAGACATTCTTGGATAGGTAGAGAACATAATTTGGGAGGACAACACAATCGGGGTTTCCAACGCCAAAGGGTTCTGTGAGCGCTGCTGTAAAGAAAACCAGACTTCCCTGGCATCCTGAGCCATGTACATCCTGGGCACCCAGACCCACTGGCATTTTCAAATTTGATTATTGAGGAAGATGCACACAGGTACGTAAAATCGCATAGTAGGAATCACTCAAAGCTGATTTCTCGAGGTGGTTCAATCTGGCAACTCACACTCTGAGTTTATGTCTACAAATTGGTGTCTTCTGACCTCTGTCAGCATAGGGCAGGAGAGTGGGCTAGTGAATCAGCAGCTGGAAACACAAGTGTAAGGCAGTCCCATGGGATTTTGTTTTTATGAAGATTGAGGCTCAAAGCAGTTTAATAGCTGTGAATTCATACATTAAGATCAGAAGTTGGTTGACCTTTCTTCCAATCCAGTACCTGTTAGTATTTATACCAAGCATGACACTGAACCATTCTGTAAGTGGGGGCTGCAATCCCCAAGTCTAAAGGTTACATGTAAACAGGAGCCCATGGCATCTACATAACTAAAATGCTGAAGGCTACACTAAAGACCTAATCTTCCAGAGCCTTGGCATACAGAAGAGTTTGAAAAGAAAGAGATTGACAAGATTGACCTATAGTGGCTGTGGTGTTGGGTCACCTAGGTAAGAAGCAAGGTGATCCTTGGGAGGCTTTGGAGGGGCTTGTGGGCACTAATCATTGATCCTACAAGAATCTGTACTCCCGTCTACGGTATGAAGTGCCAAACTTCTGGTCTAAGGCTTCTCTCAATGCCTGCCATGGCCATCCCAATGTGTGCATAAAGCGAGGTTAACACATCTGGGTATACAGACCACAGCTTCCTCCAAGGCTCAGGGCCTGTGTTTAGCGTCTGAACACTGCATAGATATTGCTTCATTTCTCTTCAGAGTGTCCACATCAAGCCTCTGGAGCCATATTGCCACCCTTCTGAATCCTAGGGGAGTCTTGGGGGGGGGGTCGAGTAGAATGTATTCTGAATGGGGATGCAGAGGTTCTATGAGGAGCATCTGGTTACTGAACCTGGGGATGTAGGCACTTGCCTGAAATCACCAACAGGAAGCAAGGGACCTGGTGAGAAGGCCCAGTGACCTCCACTCTCAGGTCTCTAGAGCAGGGCTCTCACCCACCCACTCAAGTCTGATAAAACTGGGCCTATTAGATGGTCTTAAAAACCCTTCCACTCAGTTGTTTCATCTGTTTTCAAGTTCCTGCAGATGGTGCCTTTTACCTAAGTCAGCATGTTGAGAGAGAGAGAGAGAGAGAGAGAGAGAGAGAGAGAGAGAGAGAGAG
>LOJH01002535.1:0-17329 GCA_001685095.1 Ellobius talpinus
ACTGGCTTTTTGGAGCCCATTCTCTTTGGAGAGAAACCTTGCTCAGCCTAGATACGGGGGTGTGGGTGGAGGGCTCGGTTCTGTCTCAAAGTGATATGCCAGACTTTATTGATTCCCCACTGGAAGCTTTACCCTCTCTGAGGAGTGGATGGGGGGGTGAGTGGGGGAAAGGTGAGGGGAGCAGGTGGATGGGAGGGAGTGGGAACTGGGATTGGTATGTAAAATGAGAAAAGATTGTTTTTAAAAGAAAGAAATAAAATAAAATTAAAAGAGGAAACTAAAAGGAAGTTCCCTCTATTTTTACTTTTGAGGAAATGTGTCTTCTGAATTGTGTGGCTTTCTGCCAGATGCTTTTCTGCATTGACTGCTTGAGTCACATGATTACAACTCTTGAGCCTGTTACCATGATGGATTATATTCTCTGGTCTCTAGTTACAGATCCAGTTCCTACCCCCAGAACAAGGCTGTTTGCAATAGTTCGCAATATTTTTACAAATTACTGAATTCTCTTTGCTAATATAAAGATCATTATTTATGTATTTCTAGGGATAGTGATCTTAAGTTCTTTTACTCCTTCCTTCTTTCCTTCTTTCTTTCCTTCCTTCTTTCCTTCCTTCCTTCCTTCCTTCTTTCCTTTCTTCCTTTGTGACTTGATTTGTTATTTCTAATCCTGCCTTCCTCCCCTTTCCTTCCCTTTCCCTCCCTCCTCCACATCTTGCTCCTACCCCCTTCCTCTCTCCTACCCCCTCCCTCTCTCCCCATTTCTCCCTCCCTTTCTCCTTTCCTTCCTGTCTTTCATTCCCTTCTCTGCCTTTGTCTAGTTTGGGCATCTTCGTAAGGTGAACTGGAAAGTTCTTCCCCTTCTTCAGTTTTGCAAGAGACAGATCCTCTAAATTTATTCTAATTGTTCCTTCAGCATTCAGTAGAATCTTCAAGAGAAACCACCACCACCACTTGTTTAATTTTAGTGTGAATTACATAATTGAAAGTATTTGACTGTCAGGTTGTTCAAGTGGCATAATTCAGAGTGAGTGAGAGGGTAGACTTTGAGTGTTTTGAAGAATTGGTTCTTTTCATCTTTGTTCTCAGAGTGCACACCCGAGTGTGATATTTGAAATCCTCTAATTGTCTTGTTCCTGTGAGCTGTGAGCAGATCCTGTAGCAGCACCAGTTGCTAACTTGTATCACGTAGACATTCTCAGTCTGACTAAAGGTTTGTCACTTTTATCAATCTTTAAAAAAAAGTTAAACATTATTGCTTTTCTCCTGTTACTCTTGTTTTCATTTTTTAATGGGTGGGGGTTCTTTTCCTTTTCTTCCTTTGAAAATATCTTTGTTACTTTTCCTAGTTCTGGACTCTAAAGCTAAGAGTCCCAACAGGAGGCTCTCCCTACTTTCCAGTGTGTAGATCTAGTTCTGCCATTCACTCTCATCCCTGCTGCAACTGGCCAAAGATTTTGATGTGGAAAGGTTTCGTTTTCATTAACTTTAATATTTGCTCTGGCTTATCTTGAGACTTCTTCAGCCCACAGATTATTTAGACAACTGTTCAGTTGTCAAGGGAGATTCTTACCTCGCTGTTTTTCTTCAGCTTGACTGCTCTGATTTCAGAGGATGTAATGTATGGAGTGTAGGTTATCCTTTCGTTTTGGAGACTTCCCTTATGGCTCAGGATAAAGGCCATCTCGATGTCACAGGTCACTCCTGACGAATTGATAATCATCTGCTGTTGGTTAGACTCTGTTGTTGGATGGTCTCCCCTTGTGTCCTTGATGATTTCCATGTGAATGTACCATCCCTTTGGAGGACTCAGAGACTGAATCCTCCAATAATAATTGTGACTTTGTTTATCTCCCCTCTCTTTTCTGTCTTTCTTTCTATTTTTCTTTTCTTTTTTTCTCCATATATTTTGCTCTATCTTTTGAATACACACTTACTTAGAATTTCCATATGTTTTGGAAAATTAATCCTTGTATGATCATAAAATGTCCTTCTTTGACTGGTAACTTTTTTGCCTATTAAGGCCATTTTATGTAACATTAGTATAGTCACTCTTGCTAGATTTTAATATTTGCATGAGAAATTGTATTTTGCTTTCAATATACCCACACTGCCACAGTTATACTGATTTATTAGCAGTATAGATTTGAGTCATTTTTAAAATGTGCTCATCTATTCTCTCTTTTAATTGCTATGTTAATAAAATTTATAATTAATATAACTATAGTTTTATTAGGACTTAAGTCAGGTATTTTTTTATATTCTGTTTATTATCTAATTCTCTGTGCTCTTATTTGTTTTCTTCTTTCTTGTAAGTTGCTGTAAATTTTTCTGATTCCATTTTGACTTATAATAAGTTTGACTTAATCTCTGTGGATAGATTGTATAGCCATTGTGTGTGTGTGTGTGTGTGTGTGTATGGTGTGCATCTTTTCACAATCTACTAAATTCACATTTTCTTATTCAGTTAGATGTGGAAAGTTCAGCTGGTTTTACATCCCTTTACTTTCCACATTTTACAGTAATTTCTTACATGTGACATCGACAGAGATTTAGAATGACATCAGCGAGTAATATATTTTTTCTAACACTGAAAATAATTTTATACCCTCAAAGGAAGTATGTGATTTCATTTGTCCACATTTTCTTCTTGTGTTCCCTTATCATTCAAGTTTTTCCCTTGTAGCTACCACATTTTTTTTCTTTCTCCTCAGTGCTCTCTGGAGCGTTTTCTTCATCTTTCATTTTTCAGAAATTTTACTGTGGTATATATAAAGCATCTGCACATGGATGCATTTGGATGTGTCTGGTGTGGAATTCATTCAGATTTGAAAACATTTATCTTGATGATTTCTGCCAATGCGGAAGGAGTTTTGCTATTGTTTCTATAATTGTCATCCCCTCTCCCTTTTTCTTAGGACTCTGATAATATGAGCATTAGCTGTTGTTCTGAGGCTCTATTACTTGCCTTATATTAGCTTTTTTCTTTTTTATTATATACATATATAAATGCTTTTCTTCTGTTTTATATATAATTGAAAACTTTCCTGTAGAAATTATTATATGTGCTGTTTCATTCTTTCTTCTGTTCTTCCATTTTTTAGTGGAGACCATATTTGGTGTGTGTGTGTGTGTGTTTATGTGTGTGTGTTTGTGTGTGTGTTTCTAATAGCAAGGATCTTCTTTGTACTTTAAACTTGCTGAGAATTTCTGGTATAACTTTACCTTTTTTAAAAAATTTAAATGTGTTCCTAATTTCTTGTTGAAGCATTTTGATAGCCCGTTTAAAATGTACATCAAACATTTTTAACATCATTGTTATCTTGGTATTGATCTTTTTTGAGTACTTTTTTTTTGTTTTTATTTTCGTTTGTTTGTTTGTTTGTTTGAGATGGTTTCTCTACTATGTAACTTACCCTGGCTGTCGTGGAACTTGCTCTGTAGAGCAGGCTGTCCTCGAACTCACAGAGATCTCCCTGTCTCTAACTCCTAAGAGTGCTGGGATTAAAGGCATGCCCTAGCACTGTCAGGCTGCCTGTTGTACCTGGCTCCCTGTCTCTGCCTCCTGAGAGTGCTGGGATTAAAGGCATGCCCCACCACTGTCAGGCTGCCTGTTGTACCTGGCTCCCTGTCTCTGCCTCCTGAGAGTGCTGGGATTAAAGGTGTGCCCTACCACTGTCTGGCTGCCTGTTGTATCTAACACATTCCTCCTCCCCCCCCATAACAAATGATTTTGTTTTTACACCAACAGACACATTTTTTTCTATCATGTTGAGGTATCAAGTTTCTTATTTAAACCTTCTAATTTTTGCTGGTTTCTTTTGACACTGCTCTGGTGAAGGAAGAGATTCTCCCTTATTCCTGCTAAGTCACCTTCTAAATAGACAGGAGTTCTTTTAAGGTACTTGTTGTGGCTATGGAATATAGAATATATACTGATTTCCTCTAGTATTGGTGATAGAAAGGTCTTGGTACTGCCTCATACATGATATCAAGTTATGTTGCCAAGGGCAGAAGGGCTCATTCTCCTTGCCAGCTGGTGAAACACTTAGCTTTCCACTGGACCTCGCCCTATAATGGGGTCAGAGTGGAAGCTTCTTGTACTGTGGAAGAGGAAGACTGGATTCCCTTTGAGAGATGAGCTTCATTATATCTTACAAAGGATGAAAGTCTTGGAACTCTTTGGCCTTTTGGGGAACGATTTTGCTTCAAGTGAAGTGCTTCACTGACATGGTATCATGACTTCCAGATGAAGATAGAAATGAAAGTATCACCCCTCCTGTACTACTGGGTTGCAGCAGTAGGGATAGGTGAAACCTAAAGGCTTTATTTTTTTATTCAATTACTTTTTTGTACTCTGGTACAAAATGATTGATTTTGCCAGTTTTTCCTTCTCCTCCTCCTCCTCCTCCTCCTCCTCCTCTTCCTCCTCCTCCTCCTTCTACTTCTTCTCCTCCTCTTCCTCTTCCTCCTTCTGTTTCTTTTCTGTGCCTGTTAATGGTTGGGGATGTCATCTTCCTCACCTAAAAGTCTTACATATATGGCAAAAAGAAGTTGTACTACTTCATGGATATCGTAGTTGGTACTTGTGTGTATTTTCTTTGCACCACGCAGGATCTTCTTATATTGCTGTATGTATTAGGTTTATTATTTTCATCCATACTTTATGAGGAGAATAGGGAAGCATGCATGTATATTCCATCTATCTAAAAGCATTTTTCTGACCTCCTGTCTCTTAAACAGAAGCCACGGATTCAGACTTTAATATAAATTTGCTTGTTTTGCTGTTTTTCATACTGACAATTTAAAAATTTGCAGCTAAATGCAAAAATGTCCTTTACTGGTTGTGTATGCACTCTGCCTTGTTCCTTAAGACATTAGGCTTCCCTAAAATGCGACTAATTTTGCCTCATTGCATGTAAATTTCTGACACGTATTCTGAGGCGCTACGCCTGACACACTCAGCTTAACAACACTGAGCTGAGATAGAGGAGTGCGGTAGGGAAAAGAACACTGGATGACTAAGGCAAGTATAGAGATATCCAAACCCAGTGACCTTGTACTGTGAAAACAGGTAATAAACATTTAAGCTCCCACTGTGGGCATGGTTTTATGGAACAAAATACAATCATAAAATAAAAGCAGGTAAAAATGTACAACACATAGCAAGAGCAAGAGAGACCCTTTTGACACAAGTACAATGCAAAGTGGAACAGATAAATATGGGGATTTTAAGCTCCACTATGTTGATGATATTAAAATGAATACACCTAGCAGTGAAGCAAAACAGAAGCAAATTATGAAATTGAACAATAACTTTCAATCTTCAAAACCACCTGTGACTCTGTAGTATCAGTGACACCGTCTTATTTTTCTTCAGCAGAGTCTGAAGGTGTTTTTGATCAGTGTCTAATTTGATCAGCGTCTCTGGCCTTATGAGAACAGTGGCTTCTGGGCATTATCTATCATCTTCCCATACTGCTTTATGCCGGGCTCTGACTACATAACCACCTTGAGTCTTTTAATCATCAGAAGAGTGAAACATGCATTTTTATTAAGTCCTATATCACATTCTACGCCCCACACTGGGAAACTTACTATAACACGGTTTTAATTTTTATAAAAGCCCTAGAAAATAGGTACTGTTATTTTCCATTTTGAGTAACTGAGAAGTCAAGTTACAAAGGCCAGACAGGTATTAAACAAGGATGCTGGCTAATGAGTGGTCATGATTAGAGCGGCATCTGCTAACCGTCAGTGACCATACACTCAAATAGACTAGGCATGAATTCCAAAACCATGCTGAAGTTAAGGACAACGGGTTTTTTGTTGTTGCTGTATGTTTTGTTTTTATGTATTTTGTTTGTTTGGTTTGCCTCTGGAAATTGCATCAGTATAAAGATAAATGAAATGATTATAGCAAAACGATTTTCAATATTCTTCAAAAGGTCCTAAGGTCTTATCTAGTGACTCTCAAAGGTGTTTTGTAACTTGCTGACTGAGACTCCAGGAAACTAGATAGTTTATTATCTAAGCAACTAGGGCAAGTGAATACTTGTTCCTGGAGTTCATGACAAGTGTGCGCTCTTTCTCACTGCCAATTGTTAAGCAGAATTTTCTACACTTCAGGCAAAATTTGATCAAGTGTATGAAGGGTTTATTTAGGAGGATCCTGGAGATAAAAGGTCTCTGTGAAAAGAGAAAGAGGGAATGACTTCGTTTCTGTTGCCGCTGGCCTCATGCTGTCTACACCACTGTGCTACAGCTTAGCCCTTTTGTACACAGAGATGTCCTACTTCAGTGTCTAAATAGCCAGTGAAGAGCAGAGGGCTTGAGAAGTGCCAATCTGTTCCCCAAGTATTTCCTGACATATTGAAGAGGCAGTGAGCAACAGTAGCCTAGAGAAAAATCACTACCCTGGCTCTGGGCTTTATTTTCCAGTTTAATTAAAATTTGTGTTTGTCCATTCTGTCCAGGGCCTGCTCCTGTGGTCCATGCTAATTCACATGGCAAAAGAGATCAGCAAGAACCTATCATTTAGAACTCGGAGTGTCTAAGAGTTTTTGTTGTCATTCGCTAGGCAGAAGGCTAGTGTTTTCTTAGTGACATTTGGCATAGACTGCCAGGCCAAGGTCCAGTTCATGTGTTAGAGAAGCTCCTTCCCCTCCACTTCCCTATCACACGCACAGGGTTTCTGCATTTTTCCATTCTGCAGTGGGCATCTTGGCACTGGGTGGGAGGGTCGGTGTAAAGTTAGGCCAATGAACAGGTGGTAATGTGGGATACACATCTCTCTTGATGATGGGTCCCTGGGAAGGAGTGGCTAGCTGTTTTCAGATTCAGATCTCCAATGAGGAGAACACTTAGTGGAGATTACTAGAGATTCATTGAAGAAATCAGGGGTCGACTGAGGAGTTGGCTCAGCAGGTAAAACTCCAGCATTGCAAACATGAGGACAAGTTTGGATCTCAAGAAGCTATATAAACCTGGCCACTGTGGCACTCAACCATAGTCCCAGGATCCAGAGAAATAAGAGGGGCAGCCAAAAGAACATGCAGATGCTCATGGGCCATGTTGCCTTGGGGTACACAACCAAGAAAAACAACAGAGGGCCAATACCCAAGGCTGTCTTTGACCTCCAAAAGTGTACGTGGCATGTGTGTAATTGCACTCACTCACTAATGCACACACACACACACACACACACACACACACACACACGGAAGATAATTTGCATGCCATCAACACCTTATATTATTATTCTCCAGGCCCATTGCAGCCGTTTACTGCTGGTTGAATAACCTGTTCTCAAAGCAAATCATTAATATTTTCAAACGTGCGCCTATATCTCACTTTTTCTTTTGTTCCTTCCTTCTTCCCTCTATCTTCCTTCCTTCTTCCTACTTCTTTCCTTTCTTCCTGTTTCGAGGTTTATTTTCTCAGTAATCCTTCTAAACCAAAACAAACAAATGAACAAACAAGCAAAAATCCAGTAATGAAATACGACAAAGTCAATTTGGTTTTGATCGACTTCATAACAACATCTCCTACCCCAGTGACAAGCTTATCATGTCCTCTGAGCACATTCAATCAGGAGATGAGGCTTTTTTATTTCTTTTCCTCACTTCTATTAAGTTAGACAGTAAGAAAGCAAATTGATTGTCTAGAGTTCTATGTAGACTGATGGTTTAAGTATAAAGCTTTTCCCAAAGAAGTTGTGCACGGCTGGCAAGTTTCCCATTTGTGTTTTCCCATGAGTCAGAGCTGAAGATCTCACTGCTTGTAATCCAGGTCTGTTATTTGTTTATTTACATATTTTGTTACTTTTATGCTTCCAGGTGGGTAAAGTGACAGGTGCCAAGACTCGCGCCTGCCCTTCCTGAAAGTCGTCGAGTTCTGCTTCACCTGGAATAATGGATGTAAAGGACCGACGACATCGCTCTTTAACCAGGGGACGGTGTGGCAAGGAGTGTCGCTACACCAGCTCCTCTCTGGACAGTGAAGACTGCCGTGTGCCCACACAGAAGTCCTACAGCTCCAGTGAGACCCTGAAGGCTTATGACCATGACAGCCGAATGCATTATGGAAACCGAGTGACAGACCTGGTGCACCGGGAATCTGATGAGTTCTCCAGACAAGGTAGGGAACTCTGCCCTCCCTACCCCTTAGACTCCCGCCCCAACCCTGCCCTGCTCTGTTAACGGTGATGAACAAAGTTGATAAAAAAAGGACAATAAGGCAAGTTAGCAAGTCACTACCCAACTAATGCTTAGTTGAAAACAGACGTTTGCCCTGTCTAATTCCTGTGGGTGCAAAGCTCCTTTTTATCATCATAGACGCGGAATTCCTCAACAATATGTTCATTACTGTCAGAGAACTTCCATGCTAGGTTTCCCAAGGTGTGACTTGGAGCATGTTTTTGGCTACATAAAATGTATTCCCGAGACAATAGAAAAATCTCTGACTGGTTAATCTGGTGATATCACATTCTTCTTTGAAGCTTTCTCTAAACCTCTAAGACCTCATTTTGATGGCTCCATATATTGGCATTGTCAGTCATATCCACTCTGAATAAATGGTGTCTATGTATTACAAGACATTTCAGAATTTCCTTCGTAAAATAATAGTAAATTATACACCCCTACACACACACACACACACACACACACACACACACACACGATGAGATGCTATGTCTGAGTTCTATGTTTTTATTTTCATGTTTCAAATTGTAAGTTGGGGGCAGAAACATTTTAATCCAGTTCTACCGACTGTTGTTTCTCCCTTACGGAACCTCAGTTTTTTTTTTTTTTTAATTGTAATGCCTTGGTTTACTTCAGAAGACTTCTTTCTCTCAGACACAAGCAGTTGGCATTCCCTTCATGCCTGGCACCCAGGCAGAATTCCGCAATCACTTGTCTAGGCATGTGTATGGACCAAAGGCGAGCAGTGTGGAGGTCAGAGTGTAAGTCTCACTTGCCCTGCACCATGCTTTTCGAATCCCAGCCAAGCATGCTCTGGTCACGTTAACAGCTTGGCAAAACTAAAAGTGAATGCACAGGCTGCAGTGGCTGCACTAGGTAGGGTCATGCAGCTGGCACCCGGGGGCTTGGCCCTGTCCGACATGGTTATTGCATCATTTGTTTTATAATACTGATTCATATTTCTTTTTCTGTGTCTTCAGCAGCAAATAATGGAATGAATTTAACTCATAAAGAGATAACATGGGATCCATTCCTGGCTTCTTAGCTTCCTTACATTCTTACATTTTATTTCTTTTTAATTGTATGTATATATATGTAATTAAGTCATATAGTGCCCAAGATTGATAAATGTACAGGCCAGATGTTGTTCTAAGAATAAGTTCAGATACTCCCATTTTATTTTAGCTCCTGTGATATTTAACAAAATATTTTTGAGAAATCAATAAACAGGTAAAATTGCTTTTCTTGTCATCGTAGACCTTTGTAGGAAAGAATTTTTATTTGATCTTTAGTCTTATTTTCTCTGCCTCATCTTCATGAGAATGACAAGTCCTGGTCCTCCAGGAGAAAGCAGGGCTGTCTGAAGACTGCTCTGGATTAAATGCCTTTGATCTGTGAGTGGCTTCAGCATTTGGTGTCTTTTACTAAACTCGCAGCTGACCCCGCGTAGCAGACAGTGGGAAGTGGAAAGCAAATAGGAAGGAGTCCTGGCTTAATTAATGAGCAGAGAGCTTGCATTACCAACATGGAGAAATTAGGATACCTGCCACCGTCTCCAAGGGCATCGCTAACATGAAGTCAGATCTTTGAAAGTGCACCACACACACAGGCAGGCAATGTGGCTGAAAGCTTTGGTTTCCTGTTGTGGTTTTGGTGTCAATTTTGTGCCACTCACGGCAAACAGTTTTACGGGCTGTGCTTCTAGGGGTAAATACACGCTCTTGCTCCTCAGCCCCTTGGAAGGCATGCCCCAGCTTCTGGATCATGCACTAAACGGAAGCTTCCAGATTATTGTTGAACTGAGGATTTTCTCATCACCCTTTCCCTTATTAATATTTGCATCACACAAAATCAAGTGCTAATCAAGTGCTGAGATTTTATTTTTCCAATGTACTTTTTCATTCTTCCTACTTCATCACGGGCCCCCTCCGCTGGTGATAATAATGGAAGTAGCTTGGCCGTATCAGGCTCATGGCTTTGCAATTAACGATTCACACATGCCGTGTGTTGTTATTGAGTCCATATTTGTTTGCGTAATGTGTTTGCATGAATTAAAAACTGTGCAGTCCAAAAGTAGAAATGAAAAGGCATTGGGAAGTATTTGCATATGTAAGTGCAATTCCTTCTGAAGGCGTCTATGAATTTATGCATGAAAATGTAGTCAGAGGCTGAGTGGATCTACTTTGATGGGTTCTAAAATTGAACTCTGCAGGAAGTAAATAAGCGCATATTTAAGGAGGGGAGTAACTGGAGATACAATCTGGCTAGTGGCACGTGCTGCTTGAGACTGAACCGCTACAGATAGGGTTAAAATAAATTTTAGACTCAGTAATAACAATAATTTTTTTTAAATGTCATGCGTTTTACAGTTTATTTTCGTATTCATGAAATCAAAGTGCAGGATCATCTCGGTACTTATTAGCCTAGAGGTACCTTAGTGAGGCTCAAAGTGGGATCAGCTCCTGCAGTCTCTTTATTTAAAACCCAAGACACTGATCATAAAACAAACACGCTTCTCACATGCAAGCAAGTTTGGCAAACACACTGGGATGGCTCTCCAGATGCTCCCATGGAAAAGAACTGCCATCCAATCAAAGTGAGGTGGGGTTCAGGGTCCTTCCTTATCCATCTCAGCAAGCTGGTCTGCTGAAGGATCAAACAAGACAACAGACCATATCCCAACAGGAGAAATGGGCCAGGCATCCCCAGCAGAACTGTCAACCTGCTTGTATTTGGTTTCCAACAAAGATGCCTTCTCTGTCTTCTTCTAACGCCATCACTCCTCTAAATTAGAGACATGTAAATTTCCTGTCTGCCTTCCACCACCGTGTATTCTCCTAGCGCAAAGGAAGAGAATTGCTCACCTTAGGTCTTGTGGCCACTGGGGTAATTAGCAATTAATAAATGACTAATCCTTCGCTAAATAGCATTCAAGTACTTCTGGAGTTAAGGCACATGACAAAGTAAGCAGCAGCCTGACACCTGGTTGCTCCGACCCCATTGCCTCTCCGGAAACAGGTTCTACTTTGAATAATGGAGGTCGGCCAAGTTCCCAGGCAGTTTGCATGAGCTTGTTCTTTTGGACTGTGAAGCTAGGATGCAGAGCAAGGCGATATGCAGCTGTAGCTGTTCTGCATGGCTTAGGAGCCTAACCTCAGACCTGAATTCATTCTGCTCCTGCATATCTATGTGACTGCACCTCTTGTCTGTGTTCTGTGTGCCACAAGGCTGAGTACATTGTTTTAGTGAACATTCAACAGCAAGGAGAGGAAAAGAATTCTATCAGGCCTTGAATACATTGCAGCAAATGCCAATCCAAGCATTTGGATCAGAGCTCGCAACAATGTTGGAAGGTGGCTACTGTTGTTAGCCCCCATTCCCCCCTTTTTTTTATAGATTAAGAAAGTGAGTCATGGAAGGATTAACTGAATTATCCAAGGTCAAGTATATAAGAAAAGGAGAGGGGTTTCACGCACAGCACAGTGAGTCACATTCAAGAACTATGAGTTAACAAACAAAACCAAGTCATCAACCCTTTCAAATCTGGTAGGAAGGAAGATGAACCTTCAATTTCCAAGCTTTTCTGGATGAGCCCATTGAAACTCTTCTTAATCACAGAGGAAGTCATCACTACCTCCAGCCTCAGTCCTCATGGTTTGTAGCCCTTTTGTGCAATTCTTTAGCACAAACACCACTCTTTTGGACTTCCTGGCATTGATCCCTCCTACGACACCTTTACACTAAATGAGCCCTAGGAAACTTTCTAGGAAGGAAGCAGCACTGAGCCTCCAGCAAAGGTTCCCTATCTTGTAGTCCTCACCTATTTCCCTCCTCTCAACCCAAAGTGGTAACCAAGAACATTGTTGCTTTCGGATATGAACGGTATTGGTTACCTAAGCAGAACTGGATGCTTTCTGTGTCAAACTCTGCCCCGTGGACCACAAGATTCACCCTGGCTTCTATTCCTCAAAAAGCCTTCCCTCCTAGTTAATAGTTCAAGTCTCTTGAGTGGGGGCCAAGATTGAGTTCTTCTATGTATCTCAAGCTCTTTGGGTCAAGGTTAAATAAGGAATTGGGGAAAATTGGATTCTTGAAAGCTTACTTTTATTAGTTCAGTCAGTTCTAAAAAAGGCAATATATGTCACTAACATTTTAATGTTCTTTACAAATGTGTAAACACACACATGCATGTTTTAAGCTAAGTTTATCTAAGCATTTCATAAATGACATTCTCACTTCTGATATCTTTAAAATAATTTGTGCAATAAATTTTGCTCTGCGCAATTTGGCATAACACAAATGTAGCCCATGTTAATGAACCAGAAATTCACGATCCACTTGCAAGCTAGAGACACTTATCTGTATTGATTCAGCTGACATTACATAGTGAAGGTACTTTGGAAACCTTGGTTATATGGAAAATGTCTACAGATTTCTGTCCATAAATCTCTCCAAATATCTTTTGTGGATATCCTAAAATAGTTGTTGTGAAATGGAAAACCCCAGCTCTTTCATTTAGCTATACAGAACACCTTTAGGTTTTAATGAGATTAGAGGGTTTGGTTACTATTTGCAAGACTAAAATGTACCTTGAAACAATTGCTTTAAACATATTCTACCATCTCTAGGTAATACCTCTTTTTATAAGGCAGCAGAGAATGACATAGCATTTCCATTTCTTCAGTTGTCTTGCTGTTTTACAAGGTCTAAAGGACTCTATGAGGAAGCCTCTATGACCTTTCAATATTACATGATTTCCAGTATCCTGGTTGACTAACTCCAATTCTTATTCCTTCACGTAAGAGGCTTGTGGTAAAAGAATAAAAATTGCAGAACCTCTGCTTTACAGCTTAGGATGGCCCAATGCTGTGTGAAGTCCCCACTGACCTCCATCAAACTGAAAAGTGGCTGTCACTCTTTTCATTCTGGAAAGTTTCTACTAATTATTAATATTGGAATCACTTTCTTCAGGTGTGTGCTTGTCATACTGTAGATGCTGTCTTTCACTTAGTAAGTGGTAGATAAATTCTAATGGAGGTATTATAATGACTGTCATATTACTCCTCCTGTGACTAGTATAAATAGCAATCATCCATTTCCTGACATCCCTAATATTTTAGACAGCAGAAATCTTTCTGTTCCTTGCATCTGACCACCATGACATTTTCAAACTTAGAACTTCTCTTTCAACTTCTCGGCAGAGTGAATCTGACTCCCTCTGTACTATATGTAGCTTTTATTTCCAAAGATGAACATAACTCATATATTACATCCCGATTTTCATAAATGAATGAATGAAATCATCTAGCAACTCAATTGATTCTAATACACTGAAGGAAAGATACTAGTCAAACAAGTTTACATATTACAGATAAGAAGGTTGGAAGAAATATTATATGGCTATATCCTCAGATGCAGTTTTATAGAGGTGTGAGTTTTATGACATGTAAATAAATATGTATTTCAAGGATGGTTTAATTAAGAAAAAACTTAATCTTTGTAATTCATGATAAAAATTAGCACACTCTCACTACTTATACTTTGATCACCATGTCTCTTATTAGAGTCAAACCTTTCTGTATTTTCAGGATTAGTATTCAGTACTCTTCTAGGAACAGGTAAGTATTTTCCAGTAACTTTAGTCTTTGAAGCATTGCCCCAGCAGTTAAACCTTGAATAGTTGACTATTGACTATTTCACATTCAACTTTAGTCGTTAATTTTTTTTTCACTCATTTTCCATTTCTCATTCATTGTAAGTAGGGTGCTCAGTGTTTACATCTCAATGCTTTGGTCTCCTTTCATCCCAGGACTTAAGAAACTGTTACTGATAGCACCTCAACGGATAGTGTTTCTATTTTTCAAGATAGTTACAAATGATGCTGTCCCAACTCTCCTTAGCTTATTAGCTTATGTGGAAATATAATGTCTTGGCTGACATCTCTAGAAGACCTGGCAATATCTCTCACACCGCACTTACCTTCTCTTGTTTCTCATTCTCTTTGTTTAGCTTCTCTCCTCAGAGATGTCTTCTTGAAGATTTCTGTAGACGACCACCCTGTCAAAGTCCTCTTATTTGGAAACACTATGGAAAAGTGGGCCTTTCCTCTTTAAAATATTGTTTTCCAACCTTCAGCAGAACATTGCCAAGAAGCCTTCAGCTAGACATGGCATTGGGTGCATTCGGATGAATTTTCTGTTTTTCTGTGATGTTGGTGGGCGGTTTCTGAAACTCAGTTCTTCTCTGTGCTTTTAGATACAGAGAATAGTTTCTACTAAAGCTGATAGAAAGGGTTTGCTTATAGAAAAGACAGGTTCGATTATCAGAAGTTAGAACAACTCACTGACCTGATAACAGGTATCCCGATGCAATCAATGCTCAGCACTGACATTTATCTCCCTGTAGTATCTGTCCAAATACTACTTGGACTTTGCAAATGTCCCTGTGACTATTTCTTTATTTCTATTTAATTCACAAACTTATTTGTTTTCTCACACAATCTACTTGAATTGTTTTAATTGCCCAGCCTTTAGGAACGGTATCACAACCCTTTAACAGTAGGTAGCCTTCCAAGATATTTTTCTTCTTGACTTTTAAATATTGCTGTTCAACAAATCATGCCCATTAATTTTTCTTTATTCATCTTAAAGTTTTGTCTTCCAATGTGAACCTACCAGTGTTTCAACAACATAATTTAAATGTCCCTTTTCCTAAGTCACAGGGACATTTGCAAAGTACAAGTAGTATTTGGACAGATACCACAGGGAGATAAATGTCAGTGCTGATATGTTTTGTATACGATATATTGCTGAAGGCTATAAATGCTACCTTTTGGGTTACTTCTTCAAATTAGCCAAGATAATAGTTATAATAATAATGATGATGATGATGATACTAAAACTGTGATTTGTGAAAAACAATAAATAATGGGTAAAAATACCATCTGACAAAGGTTGGTAGTTTTGAAGAGGCACAATATAATAGATATATAGTTAGATACAGTATAATACGCCCTATGCAAAGGAAAAGTTTGGATAGTTGACGAGACACCATCCTGAAACACGTGGGCTCCCCTGAACTGTGATATCCTTGCCTATACTTGAGCATCAAAGAAGAAATGGATCATCTTGGATGCAAGAGAATAATTAGTAAAATGAGCAAACAAACAATAAAAGCACATGCAGAGACCGCAAGTAACAAAGTTCGGTTGTCTTAAGGATTTATAGAAATCTGTGTTAGCTGAATGTGTGGGAGTGAACGAGCTGGGGTGGTAGAGGGAAATAGACTTTAGAGGCATTTTAGGACATTTGCGTTGGCTTCTGTTTGTAGAGAGTGTCACAAGGAGATGGGACTGCCAGTGGGTGCATGTGTTGGGAGATAATGTGTTTAAGCATGCGAACCTAGTGGCCCGAACCGGGATCTCAGGGATGGCTTGGCTCGTGTGTGGTGATAGATCTGTTGTCCTGGGACTCGGTACAGCAATGACTGTGCTCTCCTCCTGTTAGGACAGTACTGCATTTGTGCTGCTGTTTCCTTAAGAGCCTGGAAAGGTCAACGCTTGTAAAGAACCCCAGAAGCAGAAGCGCATGGGTTGCTTGTGCAAATTTTTCTGGAATGGCAGATATGTACCTTAGAAGAATGCTTCAAGTCTTTAGAATACTTTCCTGAAGCATGTTAGCTGCCTGCCTCTGTCAAGAGCAAGAGGATAGACAATAGATCAGGTGGGTCTATGGCAAGGAAATCCGGGAGAAAGATGGTAATATGTGTATTCCATTGTATAAAGCACATTGATGTGGATTCTCTGCCATCTGCTGAATAAGCCCAAACTGCTGGGTATAGGTATGTGTGTGTGTGTGTGTGTGTGTGTGTGTGTGTGTGTGTATACATGTGTGTGTGAAGCACGATTAATAAAAATTCAGGGAGAGAAATTGGGGTTCAACCTGAAGAGCCAAAAGGCAAAGCAGTTAGCCACTAGCTCTTATCCCAACCTAAGTCTGGAATGGAGATCCAGTCTCCAGGAATCTCAGGATGAGACTGTGTCTGAGAGCTGTCTCCTCCCATCCTATAATCCTCTCTAGGGCTGGGATTAAAGGCGTGCACCACTGGGATTAAAGGCATGTACCACTCAGTTTCTATGGCAACTAATGAGGCTACTGGGATTAAAGGTACGTGTAACCACTACCTGGTTGACAAGGCTGACCAGTGGGGCTGTTTTACTCTCTTATCTTCAGGCAAACTTTATTTACTAAAATAAAAATGAAATGCCACTACATGTGTGTGTGTGTGTGTGTGTGTAAATGTGAGTACAAGAAAATATACATTTTGTCTCTGCCTACTGGTAATTTTAATGGGAAAGCTAAAGATGCTTAGAAGATTAAAGAAGACTTTCTGGGGTAAAAGGAAAGCTATGGATGTTGCTGCAGCTCCCAATTCTTCCAATTCTCTCTGTGCTCGTGCTAATCCCCAGGGCTTAAAACAGACGATGAACTTGCTTGTGGGTTAAGATAGTTTGTGAGACTGTGACCCTTGAACTCAAGGTGTTCTTACACCATGCAAGTGATGATGTCTAACAGGCAGTTATCTGTACCACTTTTTGATGTCCTGGAGAGAAGCCTGAGCCATATACAGAGTATAGAGATGTAGGAGTTGATAGTTAATAATCTCCTGAGACTTGGTGTGATCATCCTGGCAAAATGTGCCAAAAAATAAGGAGATCCCAGGAGGACTCAGGCAGTCAAAGGACAGGAGAAGAAAGGTACCTTGATGGAGCACTGAAATAACCTCACTATACTTTCCACACTGTGCCTGACTGTGCTTGATCTCTCATTCCAAATGCGAGCTTTATTTCCTATCTCAATAATTAGAGTCAGCCTGATTTTTTTCTCCTGAGCCAAAGGTCACAGGTATTATAGACACAGGTCGTGTTTGTCTTCAAAGTATGTTTTATTTAGCCCACAGATTGAGGTAGAACGTTGAAAGACTGAAACACTGAAGACATGGCTCCCAAATAGGTCACTGGCCCAAATGGTCAAAGGCCTTTAGTTCAGTATTTATTCTCCAGTGCTTCATAAATACAGTGGTAGAATCAGGGAGAGAGAGAGAGAGAGAGAGAGAGAGAGAGAGAG
>LOJH01002535.1:29684-42534 GCA_001685095.1 Ellobius talpinus
CGCACGCACGCGTGCGTGCGCATGTGGTGTATGTGCGTGTGTGTTAGTACAGGGGCACATGCATGCTCAAGTATGTGTGCAGCCCGAGGTTAATGCTTGGTTGTCAGATGGCTTCTTCAGTCATTCTCCACCTCTATTTTGAGAAATCTCTCATTGAATACAGAATGCACCAATTTCTGCATCCTGTCCCACTAGTACTAAGATTTCTTACCTATGTGGTTATGTTTTATGTGGGTTTCAGGGATCCAAACTCAGCTTTCCAGGCCCACATATCAAGCAAATTACCAACTGAGTCTTTTCCAAACCACTCTTTAGAGATAAACTCAGAGCAATGCTTCTTCACATCTAGTACAACCCAAGAGTAAAGGTAGACCAAATAGCTTCATAGTCTAAGTATGTAAGAGTTTGGCACTAACTTAATTCCATTGCCTTGACAACTTATCTCCCCACTTTATGCTATGTTGTCTTCTGTAAAATGAGCAGAGAAAGGCACACATGATCTTCAAGTACCTCATGAGTTCAGTCTGTACCTCTGTTTAGTCGACTCCAGCTCTTTGACTTCTCTAGTATAGCTTTGAATACATTTGGTCATCCTTATATCCTAAAATCAATATTCATCCTGAAATCTTGTGATTGCAGCAGCTATATTTAAATGGACAAATACAAGTTATTTCCATATGGAGCTAACATTCTCTGGGTGTCCCCCAAAGAAGTACCCTTGCCAGGCCCCTTGTTTGCTACCAAAATGTTCCTGATACAAGTTTATAAACACTGAATGGCAGACCCAGCTCCACACTGTCACCATACTGTGACAAATCAAATGGGAATGAGATAGGGCAGTGGTTCCAGTGTTCGGATGGATATTAATTATAACTTTGTGGGCTGAAATGTCTTTCTTTAGTTTTTACTTCTTGTGCTCTGGAAGAATGGAATGTTTGTTCTCCTATTATGCTTATCGGTAAATTTTTAATTTTGTGAAGGGAGAAAAAAAAAATCCAGGGCAAGTGCTTCCATTATCACTATCATCTGCTCAGAGCCCGGATTTCATTAAGTAGATTGTTAATAAAATGAGGAATGATACATCACAACTGCAATGCGCGTCTTCCCAAGTTAATGAAGAGTTATAATTTTCTAGACGACAAATTAAAAGGCTGTTAAAATGGTGGGTGAGACTGTCAACCGGATTTAGCAACATTCCAATTAAAATAGGGCATTAAAGAGAATTAGAATCTTGAATTTGGAGAAATGAGAAAATATGTTCAATATGTGATTTAATATAGTTAGGATTCCTGGAATCTTCATGTAAGAGAGATAGATGCCATCTTGAAAATATCATGACACTTTAAAAAGAAGGACATCACTTGCTTTACTAACTTGGCCAATAAATTGCTTTCCTAAAACAAGAAAATTACATATTTTATTTCTAATAGAGCAATTATTACAGTATATTAACACATAATATGCATTATATTAACATATATATTAACCCATAATATTATATTATGTGTAATATCAATTTATATTGATGCTATATATATTCACAGATCATTCATACCAAGTCAAGTTTTTATTTTTTTCCTTTTTTATAGTATCTGTCATTCATATGAATACATTTTTGTATAAAGCTGTCTCCTCTGCAAGCTTTTTCCACTTATTCAGTCTTATGTGTGCCAATATTTATCTTTTTATCCCCGAATACCACTTACTAAAGTGATGACATAAATTTTATATCATCATTTCTTTAATCTTGAGTAATTAGTTCCCTTACATTTTGTATTCTGATAAATAAGATCCAGTAAAAATAATTCTATATACATTTAGAGGTAGTTCACAGAAACAAGATTAATGGATCAAAGAGGATTAATAAGTTTGTGGCACCTTAAGCAGTATCAAACTGCTTACCAAATGACTTTTATCTTTCTACATTATCACCAGTAATTTAATGACAGTTGTAACTTAACTACACATGGACAGCGTTAAATTGCATCATTATTTTATAACCTTTGTGAAATAAATAGGTAAGATGGTAGCATATGGCTGTTAACTTTTTTTGTAATCAACCTGCCCTAGGAATTTCACAGATAATTAGATAACATGGGCATTTTTCTCTATTAATTTGGCTTTCTGATTTTATTCTCTGACAACTAGTAATAGCCAATATAGCCCACATGTGATGCTACAATTTTCTTTGATCATGTTTTTTAGATAGTCGCAGAAGTGAAATAAATTTAAATCAAACAAAAGGATACAAGAAAGGACTCAGTACACTTCTGTTGTCAGAAAAGTTATTTAATTAGGGAAGACAAAATATAGAAATATTTTATGGTTAATAACAGGCGTAATAAATATTTCATTTTTCAAGTTGTTCTAAACATAAAGATTGACTCTAGCTATGTCAATAGGGGCTATTTCTCCTGTGCCTTAAGTAATAATGAGGAGGAAACCAAGATGGGCAGAGAGCATTGTTAGGAGTGCATATGAGAAATAGAAGAACTTGGCCCTGGCATCTGCCATTGGGCATTATTCAGAATGCAATCCACAGCCTTACTATAGTTTCTACTTTTGTTATCTAAAGAAGAAAATTCATGGACTCGGGATGAGGTGAGGTGAGGAGTAGGGGTGAATATGACCAAGATACATTGAATGAATTCTCAAGAACTAATAAAAATACTGTTTTTTAAAAAAGGAAGAACAATGGAACCTACAATTGCAGAAATCCACACTGTGGGTCTTCTACCCCAAATCTCTATTTCGCATTGCTCTTTCTGGTTCGGATCATGTCTTTAGCACTGTTTCCTCCCTGACTTCCTTCCAGTCTCTGCTTTGAAGTCAACTATCTACTCTGCAAAACACAAAGCTCCATGAAGCCACCTTGTAGTCATGCGCTTTCTGTTCACTGTGTTTCATGATGCGTGATCTGTTTGCTTATTTCCTTATTTACAGACATCACAACTGTAAGCTCCATGAGGGCAGTTATCTCATTTGCTCATTGCAATGCCCTTTGAACCTGGTAGAACAATGCCTAGCAAACAATCGGTGCTTCATGAATATTTACCAAGTAAAGGAATGAATAAATGAATGAAATGTAAACATTTGCAGATGGAAAACTCTGTAAGCTCTGACTGACAAACCTAACCAAAAGAAATAAATGATAACTTTACGATAGAGTTACATATAAGGACAACCTAAAACACCATGAAGCAAATGATGCAGGCACAAGGCAACCAATGAAATTCAAGTTAATGCTGGGCCCAGAATGAGGCCTTCTTAGTTATACTCTCAAAGCACATTATGAAGATGTTTAAAAGCATATTCTAGAAGTTCCTTGTATACTATTTTTACTCAGGTTTGACTATACATACATAGCCACATATGCATAAAACTATTAGAAGAGACAGTTGATGTCATCTGATAGTTTTCTGTGATGTTTAATTGTATTTTGACTTTCTTGATTGACTGCAATGCAGAAAATCCTGAAATTATATTAGATTATTTGTGTTGTGTTGGCCAGAGTTAAGATATTTTGTAAGGAAAAAAAAAGCCATTATTATGGCCAATTATGTTCTTCTAAATGCGCTGGGAAAATAAGAGAAGGACACAGTTGTGCCAATCCAGCCATTCCCAGCACATCCTCCACGCCAATGTCAGGTTCCACTGGGAGTTTTCCTTACTTTTCTGTTGACTACATGTCAGCCTTGTGAAAAAAAAAACTCATTTTGATAACTTTTGAACACTCATCAACATCTTCCTTTTCCCCACCCAAAACCCAGGATTTCCGGTCTTAAAATGGCCTTGGCTGTCGAAGGCAGCCCCGGCCGGCTTGGCTTGCTTTGAGGTGCAGCTGGTGAGCACTCTCAGTCACTCAGTATTCTTCCTGTTCCAGGAATGGCCTTTGGTGTTTTGCCTTTGAAATCACTTGATTTTATTTTTATATTTAATTCTTTTTTTCATTTTCTACAACTTGCCTTTCTCAGCCTAAGTCAAATCAGCACCAACCTGTCTCTTTGGTAGTTCTGTACTGCCGCACGGCTCTCATCTTCCCACAGCACCTAGAATCAGGGACTGATGAACTCATCAAATCTCCAGTTAATCACTAAGGGAATTCAGCTCGTTTGCCATTCACCCTTCCAGCAGGCAATGGAGTCCTGAACATCTCTCCATTCCTCCTTTTGTGTGTTGTGCTTGATAGAAATTTTCCAGATCTCCATCTCTGCAACTCTGCTGTCAAGGGCCCTGCCTGCCATTGTGATTATTGCCAATATCACTGAATTAAGGCAATCAGGCCACATTCATCGCCTGTCCTTGCAGCCGAAGCTGAAACCACAGGTGAAATTGCAATGCCCGGTAATGGCCATTTCTGTGTCGGTTTCCTGTTCGTTCCCTAAAGTGCATTTGCTCGCACTTTTCCTCCTTGCCTGCTGAGATCATTGTGTGGGTGTAAGTGTCTGAGGGCTCAAGTTGATAAGTTGCAAAAGGAAAGGTGTGCGTGGCGGGCGGGCACGGATGGAGGGGGAGGCCACACAGTTTGAATAAATAAATGCATAAGAATATATGGTGCTCTAGCAGGCCCTGCTGCCATGGCTCCATCGCTACGCGGGCCTGTCCTTAGAGATTAACTTCAACATCAGGATTCTGAAAACGGGGGAACAAAGGGGGCATCGGTGGGAGCTCCCTAAAGCAGAGTCAGGCATGACATTCTGAATTCAGAAATTGCAAACCCCCCACAGTTCAGTAGGTTGCATCAACATGGAGGGCAGATGGCGTGTTCCTTTGGATTGTCAGTGTGGTTCTACAGCGTATATAAATGGCTCAGGTCCGCTCCTGGTTGCTCTGTCACTGCCTTTTAACACCAATGTGTCAGTAAAGCCATGTTGCAGTGACAATCATGTGTTGGTAATGGGGCTCAGAGGAGAATACCAGGGAAAAAATTGAAATGAACCATTTCAGAATTGAGGAGTCTTTTAAAAGTGTTTCAACGGTACAGAAAAGGATGGGACATTGAATTTATCAGGTTGCAATAGCAACTCAGACACAGGGAATGTGTGATATAAAATTGAAGAGTAGATGAAATTACTTATTCTCCCCTTTTCTAAAAAAATACAAACATATGTTTCCCTCCCACACAACATGAACAAAATGAGATATGTGCTCATTATGACCAAATCAATGATTGAACCATTGTCTTTTCACCTGTAAATATCAGATAATAGAGTAAGAGTAAATACAAGGCTGTAATTAACTCTAAGACCCTTGCCTCTTCTCTATCAGGACAGGTCTTGGCTAGTTTTTCAAAGGCATCATGGGCAAATGAACTAGCTTTTTACTGAGAAATCATCCTTTGAGGCGTCTCATTTCCAGGAGCATTTGTCTTCTTTGCCCACACACAGCCTCTCTGCCCAGTTGAGAGCGTTAAATCCCTGCTCATTTATGACATCCCATGTTCCTCTTCTGTCTCAATCTCATCAGCTTCCTTGTGACAAACAGCCAAGAAGTGGTACCTGTGTATGTCAGCTGGATGCTTCTGATGAAATCAGTAGGCAGAAGAGCACTTCGATGACAGAGAAATCATGTTGAATTAGAAGGGTGACTATGTATGTCTTGGAAATACATGTGCCCAGTGAGGTTGTCTATACACAAAGTTTAGATTTTAAATTGTTCTTATATAAAGAAATCTAGGGATTTAATTTTATCTAGCCATGGATAATGAGTTAGTCAATTTGAGAAAGACGGCTTTACATAGAACCTACAGGTCAAAGGATTTTTAAAGCGAAGGTTTAATTTTCACTCTGGCACAGTATGTGGAGTGTGTGTTGGGTATATTCAATATAGGTAAGAGACAGATGTCTATATCTTGTTTTTAGGTCTATGAATTTAGTCATGTTAACACATTTATTAATTTGAGGGAATAATTTTGTTTTTTTTCTGCTTTCTTTTTCATCAGGGATAATATTACTTTAATTTGGTTTGCTGTGCCACTTAACGCACAAAGACCTTTCACAAGTTTTTAGAACCTGTTAGTTTTGAAGAACTCATTCAGAGCTATCAATGATCAATGCAAATTTTGTTTACTAGGACATCCTGGGGGAAACAACAGAGGGAAAGAAAGACAATCCAACTTTATCTGTTTCTCTACATTTTTAAGGACCCTTCAGAATCTCCTGCACAAATGATTTAGAGTCTCAGGATGGTTAATGCCAGAAGGAAAGCAATACAATTTAACTTAACCTTGCTTGCATTGGAGTTGGGTAAAAAAAAATACTCAGGGACAATGAGGAAGTGACCAATCCAATGACACACATTATTTTAAAGGAAGAAGAAACCATGTCAGGATACTGGGTATTCTCCAAACCTGTGTGATCTCTACTACCCCATGCAGCTTCTGAACGTGTCATATTTATCAGGCTTTAGTGGTGGCGACAAACATGAAAGAGAAACAGTTTGAAGGAAGGGGAGTTCATTTTGGCCATGGTTTCTAAGATTTCAATCTGTGGGCACTGGGCTCGATTGCTTAAGACTGTAGGTCTTGATGGAAAGAGATTATAATGAAGGAGAAATGGGAGCAGAGAGACAGGAAGGAACAGGCACAAGAGAAACTCCTTAAAAGTACATCTGAGGTGACTCGCTTCCTCCAGTGACATGCCATCTCCTAGTTTGTATTACTTCACTCTCATGTTGCTCAATTATGACTCTATTAAAGAATGCATCCAATAATGAGATTGAAATCCTCGAAATCTAGTTATATCTCAAAAACTGTCAGCCAAGTCTTGAACTCGTGAGCTTTGCGAAGACATCGCAGATTTAAACCAAAACATGCATTGGCTTTAAACATAACTGGACTTTGTGTTTTTGAAAATACAATGAAGTCAATGTTGGCTTCATTTTATATGCTAATGTACCTAAAGCCTATTAAAATGAGTGGAACCATGGACTGGTTAGTACTTGTAATTTAAGCATTTGGAGTACACAAGGCCGCTATCATGTTAAACATAACATGCAATCACTCCATCCTTGACCATTCATTCTCAGAACACTTATTAAACCCTTCTCTGGTGCATTCCAGGCTCTCTACTGGCAGTAATAATAACTAATAGGTGTTGAACACTCATAGCACTGCAGGCTAGATGCTAAGAACTTACTTTAGCATAACTAATCTAAATTGGTTCTTATAAGTAGGTAATACTGTCTACTTGTCCCAATTTGGTTATGTGATGAAAAGTCAAGAACAATATACAGCCTATCGTATAGACACAACCCACCGAGCCAGAGCTTCTGGAAGAATACTGCTTGTTTTCTGAGGGCAGTTAGTGTTCAGTAAAGTATTTCTTTAATAGATAGGCATATACTCTAATGTAACTAAACTGTGTGAAAAAAGAAACACTCCGTCTTCTCTGGGCTGGATAAAAATATAATGCAACAAGAGATAACCAGGCCTTAAAATGCACTTAATTCAAGAAAGGCATGCATATACTGATTATTAAATGACAAGTAGACCCTAATTTAAAGGACATCCCAGACACTTGCTATCCTTTAATGGACACAGAACCAGACCATTCAGTTCCTAGATGTACACACTTTTAGGATTGTTAGGTCATCCATTCTCTTTTAGGTATTATGTTTAATATCAGAGGGAGAACCCCCACTCTAAAGGATACAGTGATGGAACAGCTAGAGCACACCATCTACCATGCTTAGTCCCTATTCAGCTTTTCAAACTAGCTTCCTTAAAAAGAGCACTTGTATGCTTTCTGAGTATTTAGATTTCGTCTCCCTAATACAAATTTAGCACTTTTAAATGTCTTTACTCATAAGCAAGAAAGAGCTAGAAAATCACTATGTAAGATAGAAAGGTTTTTATTTTAATAAAAATCCAGTGCTCATTGCTGGAAATTAAACTGCATTCCTAGCTAGCTGAGATACCTGTTCCCAAAATGGAAAATTTTTAATCTAAAACTAAAGGCTACTCATTTATTTAGCCTAGGTATCAAACAGGCAAGGGAAAAAAATGACACAGCACATTTGGGGGAACTGATGCTGTAGAATGGTAAAGGACGTGGGTGCCATTGTTGAGACTCCCCCCCACCCCAGCTTTCTTTCCTTGAGGCTGGTAAGCAGGAATCACCTAGAAGTTTTGAAGTGAACTGTATATGGAACGGAGACGTTTGCCACCTTCTGCTGGCTTGAGCCTTACAGATTTTATCAGCATCTTCTAGGGGAAGGACTTTTATTTCCAGGAACTTTTCTCCTCTAACTTTATGTGACTCTGTTTTCCTTGCCCAACATCGTGGCCTTTGTTCAAGACCCCTGATTATCTGTTTTCTAAGACAGAAGATGAAGAAGGCCTCTTCGACCAGGAAGGCACAGTTATCTCTCATCTATACCTGCTTCCTGTGATGCTCAGCTTGCTCCCCAACGGCTCATCCTTTTGTTTGTTTCCCATTTATATCTGACTAGATCTCAATCTCCTGCCTTAGTGTCTTATTTTTATACTGGCTGGTTTTTGATACAGAGGTGCTAAATGGTATTTCTTTAAAATAGTAACATCTGTAAAAGGCCTACGATGTATCATAATCCGACCTTTGATACACTTGGAGTTTTATTCCGTCACTCTCAGCCATCTGTGCCATGAGAATATAATATCGGCATTTCTGTCTCTGGGAAATACCACAAAGTCATTTAGGCTCTCCATTCCAGTAGACTTCATTTGTATCTCAGCACATGGTACTACGTTTGAGTGACCTTGGTACAGGGTTTCCCTGTATCCTTCCCTCATTTGCCAGATTTGTAGATACCATGTCCTTCCTCTTAGAGGGTTATGGAGATCAAATGCTCAGCTCAGTACTGAAGAAATATCAATGTCTCTCCCCCCTCCTTTTTACCCTTTCCATCCTTCCTTGAAGGCACAAATAAGACATCACTGCCCAAACAAAAAACAGTAGGGAATCAAGGATTAAGTGATTAAAACTAGAATTTTCCTTTGATGTACTTAACCAATGGGTCATTCAAGGTACTTCGCAATGTGCTGAGAGAACCATTAAACACCATTAGTAGGTCATCTGCCACTGACTTCAAAACTATAGTCTTTAAAACCCAGCCAAATAGGGAAATCATTTTAATAGCTCCGATAGCTTTGATATGGGCCACAAGGCCATAGGACAGATGCACTCACCGGCTCATAAATACTGGGCTGATTCTTTTAGTGATTATAATTTGCAGAATAGAAATTGTTATGTGTTCTGTTGTGTAATATGATATCATTTAAAAATGTAAAGCTGAAGCCGGGGCATTTTGGCTAAGTGGCCCTGTGTCTTCACGCACTAGGTTGTACACAATTCAGTTCATTCTAGTCTCGTCTAAATGATTCCCACATCACAAAGTGTGTTCTCTGTTGTTTTGTTTGATTGTTTTAAAATTTGAAAGAGAGCTCACAGTAGTGCAACACATGCAGCTGGATTGAACTTTTGAGACTATCTTTTCTTTTAAAGCTTTTTTTTGATTATGTATCTGATCCCAACTCAGGCTCTAAATGCACAGTGGCTCGCTCCACCATCACCTCGCTCTCTCCAGCCGTAGCCTGGAGCACATAGACCGAAAGAAATAATAGGCTCTCACCTCCAACCCCTGCTGAAGCACACAATGTATTTGCCATGTTTTCACATTTTTCACAACCAGCTCCTTATTGTTATAAGGGCTGCCTGAGATGTGGCCCAAAGTGGAATAGAGCCGGGTGCCACCCTACCACACATCAAACTGTGGATGGGAGTGTGAAAACCAACAAACACTCCTGGGTCTGGGTGAAGCAGTCAGTCTTCGGTGCCCTGGCTTATCTAAATATGAAAATAAGGAATTTGAAAAACGCCACTTCTGAGCTCTCGCACTGCACCTGTAGGAAAAGGGGTTGCCATGGTTTTCATCTACAAACATGATTCAAGAGTTAGTAATTTATTTCAACAAATCACCCTTTTACAAGCAACAACAACAACAACAAACACTTGGGTAGATATACATCTAGATCAGCTAAGTTATAAAGCACTGAATTTATTTACCAAGTCCAAGTTAGTAGATGCAGACCTTCAGAATATGGGTTCAACTCTTCCCGACTCACCCAGACCAAGCTAAGAGCTAAGGGCTTCATTTTTGTAGGTAAATGAGGTTCACATGATAGATGTGTACATTTAGTCTGCAAAGATAGATCATGAGAGCTTGTGTTAAATCTTATAAGGCCCATATTTGCATATGAATATGTGTATCTGTGTTAAATGCTATATATAATTTATCTACATAAGCTATTATTAATATTCCCATGCCCGAAACAATAAATGAAATTCTGTGACCCCTAAATATGTAAGAATTCTGAGTTGTCTAAATTTTATTTCTTGTAAAAATAAAAACTCTATTTGTTCATTGTTGTAAAGAGCCATACAATTCAAAAGAATCTAAAGAAAGCTAAAATTATCTGGAACTCCAGAAATAACATTTGTAACAGTTTTTATTAAATATTTACATATTTTAATATTCTAAAGGTATGTCTAAAATTCCTAGAGAAATTTCAACGCTTTGTTAGTCTTGCCTATAGGACTTACCTTCTAACCCAAAATATGAAGTAAGACATTAATTTTCAATCTATGATCTACTAATAATGCAAACAGCATTTGTGAACGTGAGGGAAATGTAGACCAATGGTCCACCTGAAGCCTCCTGAGTCAAAAGTTTTGGAGACAATGCTGTTTGGTTGTTAGTAACTGGTCATGTGACTAACTATGCTGATGTGAGCTCAGCCTGGAAAGCCCTTGCCCTGAATGACCTGGGTTATAATTCATCCACACTGTTATCCTCATTGAATTGTGTAAAAGTGCATGTGATCTCTCTTCTGTATTTCACCTATGAGACACATCAGATAGGATTAAATCACTTCATTGGGCAAGGAGAACCACGGTTATTAGGGTTAAAATGTATTTATGTAGAACCTAAGGATAAAATTTAAATAAATATGTTCTACAGGTAAATAGAAACATAAATACATTTACAAGAAGTAGTTGTTTTATTTGGAATGCCTTAAATATCAATCATAAGATGTTCAACATTCAAGCACATTGATTGTAAGGACAATGAACTTATAAACATTGTCAGGTAGAGTATCTTTGTGAGAGTCCAGATTCCTTCACACAGAGTCTGCAAAGCGTTCCCCATATATGCATTGCTTGCCCTGACCCATGGGACAGGTGTTGCAAGTCCTGTTCTAGCAGCCCCTGCTGGAAGTTATGTGCAGTGGCGGTTTTCTGGCTACAGAGCAATCCCCTGTCATTTCTGCTCCATGGTTTTAAAATCACCTTAAACTGAGAATGAATTGCTATTAAAAACTTCCAACCGTTTCCAAAAGATTTTCAAAAATAAGCCAATAAAATGAAATAATGCAATGATAATGTTTAAGTAGGAATATTACAGCAACTAAATTCTTGGAGGTTTATTGCTAATGGCCACTTGACATTTTTAAATCAGGTATTACAGTAAATCACTGAAAAATTAGCTGATAAGAATTTATATTCATCTATTTAAATGATACTTACAAATAAGTAAATAGGATTGAAATATCGTTTGAATAATGCTAGCTACAGCTTAGGGCATCAAATGTTTCAGTATAGGTTTTGTTGTCATTTTACATCAATTAAAATAGCATTTATTGTAGATTTTCTAAAAATGCAAGAGATTTTGTGGACCCATAGAGGAGAAAAGCCTACTTGTTTCAATCACGTTATGTCACCTCAGTATGGAGTCTGTCATCCTTTACCATAGAAAAACCTCTTTTTGCCTTTATAACAGTCCATAAAGGAGGGTTATCATGGGTTTTGGGTTAGAATTTAGAATGGGTCTTAATTATATATTGTGTATATTTACTTAAACAGAATTCAAGCATTTTACATTGGTTGCTGGTAAATAGGAACAATAGTAGCATATATTTGATGATTTTACATTTATTCATTTCATACATATTTATCATACACTGTCAGTATCTCAAACACTATTCTAAATGGAACAGATAGCAACAGTACCTTAACACCTTTGATATACTGACCTTGAGTTTTGTAGTTGGGGTTCAGGTTGTGGATCTGGAGGTAAAAGGATGTCGTAGGCAAGTTATCAATGACAACAAAACCAGAAGAGTGGTAGAAAGAGGAGTTTGGTGTGGAATAAAGGATGGAACCAACACATGGAGTGGTTTGAAAAAAGCCTCTTTGAAACATGGCATCTGAACTGAAATGTGAGAAAGACACAGAAGTCTAGTCTGAGGCCATCTTTGTGGAAAGTATTGTGTAGAAGGGTGGTCAGTACTCAGGCCTGACATCTGGGTAGCTCAAGATTCTAAGAAGGCCAATGTGTTGGATCTTGGTGGATATAGCAAGGAAATAGTTCTACATGATGGCCGGAAAGAGGAGAGAAGGACGTAGTCTGTAGGTTTCTAAAGGCTATCACAGAAATAATGTTTAATATTATAATGAATGAAAAGTCAGAACATGGAATTATGGAAATAACATCTCTTTTATTAATTTTCCAAAAGAAGCACAACATATTGGTACTTTTTTCATACGCTGTTAAAAACTCAAGCCTCTTCAGACTCATTGAGTTTAGGTACGAGAAAAAGGTCCAAGCATTATACTCAGCTATGAGATAAATTTAAGAAAGATTTATATGTGGAAAGTACTAAGCCACAGGTAAGCTCCCAGCAACTGGAGAAAAGAGCTATTTATAATTGCCAATCACATAAAAAATTGATAAAAGAAATTCTATATTAGAAGCCTAAAGGTGATGGAGGAGGGTCATCTGTCCATGTGTTACTTTCATTGGTTAATAAAGA
>LOJH01002536.1:0-24585 GCA_001685095.1 Ellobius talpinus
TTTTACATATGGGACTCGGTCTCCTTGTTGGTTTTGGGGGGACTTCGTGGATCTGGGCATAATGTAGGACCTAATGTAGGAACTTAGAACAGAGCAATGGTTCCCTATAATTTTATTCAATAGGGTTTTCATGGGAAATATTAATAAGTACAAAGTTTAATTTTTGTGTGTGTTCTCAGGACAGGAAAAAAGGAGAGAAGAGAGAGAGTGAGAAAGGAGAAGGCCTAAGCCAGTCTGCAAAGCTGACCTTGGTATTAAATAAAGAGGGACTAGAGGTGAAAGGGCGAGAGCTGAATGGGGGTCTCGACTCTCAGTGTGATCTCTCTTGATTGGTTGTAGCCTCAAGTCTCTTGGCCTTCCTTCCCCTTGCTCTGAGATGCTGCCACACTCCTGCATGGCCCCTTGAGAGGGTAGGTCATGGATGCTTGTCATACCTCTGGGGTCCTTTTCAGGAGTCTGTTTACACACTGACCCCACCAATAGCAGCCCTTGCCTTGTGTCTGTGTTTCCTGTAGACTCTGGCTTCGGCTAGGTTTCTATTGTGGCTCAATATTTCATGTAGCTATGATACCAAGTTTCTTGCTCACAGTCTAGAGCAATGGTTCTTAACCTTCCTAACATTGTGATTCATTAATACAGTTCCTCATGTTGTGGTGAGCCCCAACCATAAAATATTTTCATTGCTACTTCATAGCTGTAATTTTTATACTGTTATGAATTGTAATATAAATATCTGATATGCAACCACCAAGGGGTCAGGACCCACAGGTTGAGAGCCATTGGCCTAGAGGCATTCCTATGACCTGGTTTGAGCATGAAGGCCTGTAATACTTACTCCGAGTTTCTTGACTACAGGGTTCTTGAGCGGCTGACATGGCTAAGTTCTTTAAAAAACAGTGTCCTGTGGCCATTTTAGTAGCGTGGAGAAAGGGTTTCCTTCACATCCCTTCTCTCTCTGTTGCATGCAGATTTCATAACTTTCTCCCAGTCTTTCTCTTAAACATCTTTTACTGACAGCCGGGTAATAAGTTTGAGGCTTTCTGCCTAAGCGTGGCCCTGGTCACTCCCCACCAGGAACAGGAGTGTCCCCAACATCGCCAGTTCCTCTAGGGAGATCACATCTGTCCCATCCTGCTTTGTAAAGTTTCCCAATTTAATTCTCTGTTATGCTCGAGATGTTTCAGAAGTCATTTACGTCTTTCAATGGTGGTTATCTGCCGGCCTAATGTTACTCTCTGGAGACTCTGGAAGACTGTGCCTGTTTATCAGCTGCCATCTTGGAGGCCTTAATTATCTTTTTCAATCCTTTATATATCCCTGTCATTCCCTTCCTCTGTGGAAGGGAAGGTGTCTATTTCCATATATGGAAGAATCCGTATACACCAAACACTACTTCACAACTCTGAATTGTATGCTGTCAGCACATCAAAAATGTAAACATGTTTTCATTTCATAATGAGCGTACTCATTCACTATGGCAGCTGCCGTTAAAAGTCGCCTGCTGCTAGAGAGAACGGAAAGGCTGTAATTTCTTAGCTGAGAATGTGAGCAAAGGTGTGTGGCCATAATTAAAATCACATTCAGAAAGGAAGAGGATGCAGGAGTGGAAACATTTGGGTGCCTGAGTTTCTTGAGTGTGGCGGTCCTGTCTGACTAGCATTTTCTCTGCCTTCCAGCTCTGTAAAGCGCCTTCACATTTTGGGGGTTAAGTGAAGGAGCAGAAAGGAGTGACTGAGTGAATAGCCTCCTATCACAGCTCTTCTTTGTTGCCTGGAATTTCCAAGCTTTGGCTCCAGTCAGAATTTCAGAATCTCCACTGGTCCTTTTTCTTTCGTACGAGACTTCTTTCTGCTGGTCTTTTCTCTTTCTAACCTTTTGATTCCTGACATTTCCCTTCCCAGTTCTCACTTTCTTTTCAGTGAGGCTGCCTTTGTCTGTTTCTGTCTGTTCTCCAGAGCTCTCTGGGCCTTTCTTTCATTCTACAGTCCTTCCTGAGCTGTCCTTGGTGAGCCCGCTACTCCTTTGAGTTAAAGAGGGTATCCCATTGTGCTATTGTGAAAGAAAACTGATTAATTGACTAATGACATAATTTCCTCTGTGTCAGAGGGTCCTTGGGGACTAGCAGCTAAAGAAATGCACCAGTTTACAGTAGTATCTTCAGCACAGCCTAAACCTCAAAGCACTTGCGTTTTGTCCTGCTTTCTTTGATTTATTGAGTGTACAGTGAGCATAAATGGATGTCTATACTTTTGCTTATTTTTTTCTACTTAAATGTAAAACACACAACCTAGCATTGTACTTTTAGATTCTATGTTTCCAAAATGTTAAGAGAATCCTCTCCAATCCCTGAGCCCCAGGTCATTCTTCTGCTTCTTAATCTTATTTCCAGCCCAGGAGAAAATGTGAGCTAGAACACAGCTGTGCCGAGCTCACAGAGATACAGATATGAATGACACTGGGAGGTGATTAATATGCTTACTCCACTAGTTAGATGTATTTTTTGTTGTTGTTGTTGTTGAAGGGTAGAGTAATAGGATATAGTAATGGATTCTAATCTAAATATTTTGGGTTCCAACCTCAGCCATCAGGAAGAGGGGTGGCATGCGTCTGTAATTGCAGTCCCTTAGAGGTGAGGTAGGAAGAACAAGGGTTCAATGTCATCCTCATCTACATCGTGAGTTTAAGGCCAGATGGAATTGCACAAGGCCCACCTCAAAGAACAGCAACATAAGACCTCAATTCCAGTGCTGACAAGATGGCTGGGCATGCAAAGTGCTTGTCACACAGGCTTGCAGACCTGAGCTTGGTTGCTGGTGGATGGAGAGAACTATTTCTGTAAAGTTGTTATTTGAGCTCCATGAGTGTTCTGTGGCACATATGCCCTCCCCAACATTACACACACACACACACACACACACACACACACAGGTGAATTAAAATAAAACAGAACAACAAAAATGGAAACCTCAAAACAACATGAATGTAGGCTTGTGCAAATTAATTTATCTCTAGAGCAGAGGTTGTGTTCCTCATCTATAGCAAGCACGTATTGTAAGTATTGATCCCACATAGTTACTGCAGGTGTTCAATGAGGTGTTGGAGCACCACCCCTCATAGGAGGGCCTTGCAAACAGTTGTTCTTAACTGGTAAGGAGCGTTTAAATGGAAGAACATTGAGAGAAGAGGACAGTAGTTCTCCAAACACCAGCATGAGGATTTGGCTGCTAGCATTCTCTCACAATTAGCTGTTGGCTCCCATTTTCTCTTTATACACCTTTAAAGGCCTTTGCATTGTAGACAATGATGTCATATTATTCCATGGCATTTAACTTTATATTTCTCAGATTTAATAATGCAATCATGCTATATACCCAAGAACCTTAGCACTAATGTATGACCTCACATATTGCCAGCTCCTGCTTATGTTTGCTATGTTTCTCAAGGTTCTCTCTTCATTCATTATGTTTGTTTTCTTTCAGCAACAACCCAGGCAAGCAGCCCACCTCTCACTCAGTCCTGTTGTCTCTTTGCATGGTTTACACTTGATCCTCGCCAAAGGCAGAGCAGCAATGCTTTGAACCCCCTTAAGCTGCAGTCATCTCCTGCCGTTTCCTTGTGATTAGTTATCTGTAATTTTTAAAGATTCCAGGCCAGGGTCTTCTACAGGGCTATTCAGTGTGCGAGCTAGTCAATTGGTTCCTAATGACTAGATTCAGTCTAAACACTTTTGATCAAAATACTAGCTAGGTGATTCCACCTGCCTGATATTAATGCACACCAGGGCACCTCGTTCAGTTATGTCAGTATTGGCAGTGCAACTCATTCACTTGATGGAAGGTGAGATTTTCAAGGTTGCTCTATTCTTATGGCTTTGTTTTGTTGGTGGTGATGATGAGGTTTTCTAACAGCGTACATTATTGTTTGCATTGGGGTTTTGTTTTTATTTTTGTTTTGAAATTAGCTAAGTTATCTGTGGGTGTTCGTGTAAGCTGGGCTCTCGTTCCTGAGGACTGTTGTTGTTTGTGGGTGTTCGTGTAAACTGGGCTCTTTCCTGAGGCCTGTTGATCATTTCTACTGAGGGATGTTTTCCTATTTTTAGTGTGGTTATACAATTTTCCACTGATCCTCTTTGGAATAACATAAAGCTTTATCTGTCTTCCCTAGAATCAGATATTTCGCAGTAAGCTTTGACAAACTCATACATAGACAATTGTCCTCCCATTAACTAAAGCAAAGTATTTTTCCATTGATGTTTGTGTCATAGCTTTTAAAAAATAAAACCACTTTGACCATTGATTTGAAATTTAAAAAGCCTGTGGAGAAACTCACACATTATAAGCATAGAGCTTTAAGAAATGATAATTCCTTTTTCCTTTTGATACTCAAACTGGGATCCCCTTGTACGCAATTCTATCTTTTGTCATGTCTCCATCAGTTTTTGCCTATCCCTTTGGCAGTATCTCCATCACTCCTTAGACTTCCCCTGTTCATCTGCAATGAGGATCATCAATCAATCAAATTCCTGATTCCTTGAATGGAGAGTGGAGTTTAGGGAAACATATTTGGCCTTGAGGTGGGGGCCAAATCATTACTTTTAGGACACAGATGTGTTTTCATCAATATATACAATAAACAATTGCTGTCCAGTATCAAAGGAGCCTCCCTGCATTCCATGTGCGTATCCTTCACCCCACACTGAGAACCCAGTGCGCTGATTCATTTCTTCTGTTCCACAGCACACAGAAAGTAGTTTAGAATTACCAGACCACTGCCAACACCCAGCCTCCTAAGCAAAGCTCAAGATTTATTTGCCCATGGTCTTGTTTTAATATTCCATTAAGGCTATACGTTCATGATATGGGATTCTGAAGTTACTTGAATTTATTTTCTCTTCTATGGCTATTTACGATATATTATTGGGTTTATTTATTTATTTTCTTTTAAGCATGCTTAACGTTTTTATTTTACAGTTTGTATTATTCAAAAATTTGCACACTTCAAAAGAAAGTCAAGAAAAAAATCTCCTTAGTCTGTTACCCTCTATAGCAAATCTTTACGTTAATTTCTGTTTTATTCTTTTTTAAGAGATCAGTTTGTTTTTATTTTATATGTTTGTATGAGTGCCTACATGTAATGGGCATGCACCATGTGCATGCCTGATGCCGATGGAGGCCTTAAGAACTTGTCAGATCTCACAGAACTGGAGTAATGGGTGGCTGTGAGCTGCCATATGGGTACTGGGAACTGAACTTGGGTTCTCTGCACAGGCTCATAACTGCTGAGTCATCTCTCCAGCCCTATTTTAGTTTTTACATATTCAATTTTATTAACAAATACACAGATAGATATATTTCCTTACCCTTAGGTAAAATTTATCATGCCGTCTATATTATTTTCTCAGCTTGATTTTCTCTCTAGCAGCTATCCATCTTGGATTATAAAGTCTCCTTATTTCTTATTGGAGCAAAAGCGTACTTGTCATGTGAATATACCAAAAAAAAACCAAACAGACTGCAGGTGACACTGAAATTCTTCCCAGTGTTTTGTTGTTAGAAGTACTGCCAGCAGGAACAAAGTCGTCTGTGTCTTTCCATATGGCTGACGGGTTATGTTCAGGGTGAATCGCTATCACTGACATTGTGGCAGTGAGATGGGGGAAGTAGATAGCCGTGAATGGACAGCTTGGTCACTGACGCTAATATTTCTTTCAAGTCAGTCGTTTTCTTTGTGCTTTCGCTAGTGGCCCATGAGAGGGCCGGTTGATCTAGAGGAGTTCACGGTCAAGCTTTTGAGCTGCTATAAATCTCGTCGGCAGAAAATAGTATATCTGATACTGGTGAATAACACTCCAAAATATGGAACAAGGATCTGTATAGTGCCACTGCATACTGGAGCCAAATGCACAGAATTTTTATGAGCAGAAAAAAAAGTGAAGGAATGAATGAATGAAGGGAGGAAGGGAGGCAAAACAAAAGGAAAAAAAAGTAATTTGGTGAAATTCAATAATTTAAGTTGGAATTATTTAAGATCTACATTTTATCATCTGAAAATGTCCAGCACAGCAGTTCTCCCCATTAAAATCATCGTAAACACAGGGACAGGCTTTGAAAATACCGTTGATGACTTTATGGGTAAACACAGGAAGGTACAATTATAATGAATTCTGATTTCAACATAGATAAAATTCTGATAACTAAGGTGAATTATAATGCAGCAACTTTGAATCTTCAGTAGCTTCAGCTATGTTAGTGCTGTACATGCAAAAAACTTTAAAATACATAAAAGCATGTGTCTGAGATTGTAATACAGTCTGAAGTGTGGCCTATGCAGGATTAATCTTTATTAACTGTGACATAGTACTTTATCCACTGATATTCTGTATTAATGTTTATTCCTACATGCATTTCCCTTGTGCTCCATTGATGACGGAGACAGGATAGTCCTTTTTATGTCGTACATCATTCACCTTGCCCTAACTCTGGTCCTGAGTCCCCATTACTCTGCCCTTTGATCAAGTCGGATGATCAAGTCGGTGAGAGAGTTTTGCCTCCTTGCAGGGGGGTGTTTGTAGCAGTGCTCTGGGATTTTTGACACTATCCCAGATTCCTCTGGCTTGCCACTGGGCTTTTCTGGGCACTGAACAGATTGTCACTTGGGTAGAGCAGCTGCTGGGAGCTAGGAACCTATCATGAGGCCAGCTGTTCACAGTTGGGGGTTGTTGGTGTTGACAGAGACCTCGCCTTTATACATCTGATTTCTTTAATAGAGCTGCTTGCTGTGGGACAATGGTCTGTACCCTGTCAATTGTATTTTTAATAAAATGCTGAGTGGCCAGTAGCTGAGTATAGGTGTTGAGACCATATGGCCGGTGGAGGTACTTCGGAAAAAGATGAGGTCTTTCAACCAGGTTTCATCAGCCCCAGGTGGGGCAAGCAAAAGTGAAAAGCCAGAAAAGCTGCCTGAGCTGGCAGAGGAAGAATCCCAGGTTCTGCACGAAACTGGCCACTGTAAGTGGTTCAATGTATGCATGAGATTTGAATTCATCTCCATCACAAACCGAGAGGGGAAACCCCTTGGATATTCCAGTGGATGTATTTGTACACCAAAGCAAACTATTCATGAAAGGATTTCAGTCACCAGCTGCTCATGATGGACCTCTCCCTCAGCCCTGCCATGTCATTTCTAAATAATCCTGTGCCTCGTAACCAAGGAATCAGGGCCAGTTTTTAACATCTTATAAGGATGTATCTTTGGAAGAAAGCATCCCAAGTGTTTCTGAATGCATTCGTGATCGTGGTATGCAGCTGGAAGTTTCTGTTCCACAAGTCGCTCCCAAGTAACCACATAGAGGCTTAATTAATTATAAATGCTCAACCAATAGCTCAGGCTTGTTACTGGCTAACTCTTACATTTAAACTAACCAATATTTCTTGTCTAAGTTTTGCCATGTGGCTTGGTGCCTTTTCTCAGTATGGCATGTCCATCTTGCTTCTCTCTGCATCTGCTTGCCACTCCTCTGACCCTGCCCTTCTTCCAACCTTCTGCCTAACCTTATCCGGTTCAACCATTGGTCAGTCAACTTCTTTATTAAACCAATCACAGCAACATGTATTCACACGATGTAAAGAAATATCGCACAATGTTAGCTGAGCCCTCTAGAGGGATATTGAGTGCCAAATGGAGTCCCTGGTTCCCCCTTGAACTCTGGTCTTTGGATCCCTTTTTAGAGGTGATCTTCTTTCCAATGGGAGGATCACACCGCTGTGCATCTTGCCATTTTACAGGCCCAGTGGAGTCTGCAAAAGTGTGTTCATCGTAATATAGTCACATATTCAAAAAAGGAACAGTGCAGGAACAAAGCTTATGTTGACATTGGAGGGGGTCCTTTGGCAGTAACGCATAGCATTGTCACATGAAAGTGGCAGGTTTCATTAGCTAAATTCAGGATATGAGAGGCACTCTTGATTTCAAAGGAAGTGTGAAAGAATATGCAAATGAGATCAGGTCCAGGAGAACGCTCCAGGCTTTGGAATTATGCAGTTTAATAAACACTTGTTAAGAAACTTTACACACCAAACATCCCACTGTAAAGCAAGTATTTCTGATCATGTAGTGTTTTTAAGGAATGCCAAGATTCCCTCAGCTTTGGAATCCTAAACTAGGACACTGCGGTGTGCAAAGCTTTGTCTGTAGTGGTCTCACGCTACGGGTAAAGCTCAGATGCTTTTGATTGTAGAAGTCTATGCTGTTGACTTCCCACTGAAGGTGTGATTAGGAGTGTGGGCCATTAGACTGGAACCCGAAGTCAAAATTTCTAAGTCAAATATGTTTATCTAGTAACTGACAAGGGAGAATTGTTCAGGATTTTTAATTAGCTCCTTGGTTGAGAGCAGTTTCACCCAAAGTTTCATTCCTTAGCCTCCTTGGGTCTTTGCTTTCTATGTACAACCTTTCCAAGGCAGAGCCAAGCTTGTGTGCCTGCAGAGTGGGAAGGCTGTTAGGAAGCAGGATAGGATTTCATCTCCCTAACCCTAGTTAGATTTTTTTTTCAAGTGTTGATTTGTGAACAAAGTGGGTGTTTAGGGCATTCCAATGGATTGTTTAGAGCCCAGAAAAAGCATTAGAACAGTTTTAAACACTTATCAGTGATTCTTTGTTCTAAATTCGCCTCTCTGTGGCTTTTGTCAAGCTTTGCAATATTATTTAGTCTTGTGTTAAGAAATCAAGAGATAAGAAAAGGATTATAAAGAATGATAATGCTAATGTGTGCAGGCAGAGGGGGAAGTTGTTTGGATTCACTGCCAGTGGCAGCTCAGCCGTACTGAGTGTTGTTTGAACTGTCAATTCGATGGCCACATATTTATCTCAAAGTAGTATTTGGACGAAGTTGTGTTGCTCAGAATTAGAGCTGTTTGTGATATCTAAGAGAAGCCGGAAGGTCTTAGGAGCACAGTGCTGGTTAAATGTTTATGTGTCTATAACATGGCATCGCATGTGGCCTCTTAAACATATGCTGCTGACAACTGGGTAGCATGGAGAGATGTAGCATCAGATAAAAACTGAAGCATGTTACAAAGAAGAAAAGCCAGGGCAGGCTTTGTGCACATAAAACATCTAAATAGGCCAGGTGGTGGTGGCACACACCTTTAATCTCAGCACTCAGGAGGCAGAGGCAGGTGGATCTCTGTGAGTTCGAGGCCAGCCTGGTCTACAACAGCTAATTCCAGGACAAGTTCTGAAGCTATAGAGAAACCCTGTTTGGTTTTTTTTAAAAAATAAATAAATAGATACAGACTGAGCTGATAGCTTAGGAGGTAAACTGTCTGCCATGCAAGCTTGAAGAATTAAATTCAAGACCTCAGAACCCACATAAAAGCCAGGCATGGTGGCACATGCTTGTAGTTCAAGGCCTGGGGAGACAGTGAGATACCCTGCTTCAAATTAAAGAGGACACTCAGTGTCCACCTCAGAAGCCTTCACTGGCATGAACACACACACATATGTACATATTCGCATCTATATAAACACAAATGATCAAGCTTACATAGTAATGTTATAAAATATTATATTTTATGATAAAAGTTTCATAATTTTTATCCAGTTTTGATGGGTATAATTTTGAGGCTTTTCTGAAACTGTATCGACTTTGTCATGAAATTACTAAGATTTAGTAGGGCCATGACTGAGAGACAAACGTGATGCCACTGATAATGACTTTAGAGAAGCATGCGGCCACAGAAGAGATTTTCATTGATTCCCAGGACAGTGGCGTGTAGCAGTTTTGTTCTGAATCTGGGCTCCAGAGTTCTGGGGAGGCTTGCCTGTGGAGAGAACCTGTTAGAAAGACCACTCCTGCAGAAACAAAGGTCATGTATGTTTAAAATTTCCCAGAGGTCCATAGGCAAAGAGCATTTCATTCCTTTTATACCCTTTTGTCTAATGGTGGAGGGGCATGTAAAACTAAACCCTAAATAAACTGGACACAAAGAAAGGCGTCTTATAGCTAGAAATCTAGAAGTGATAAAATTTGTATGAAATTTTAAAAAAATAAAATAATAGTAAATAAATAAATCGTTTATTACAGCAGAACCCAGAAAGTCAAATCCCAAGTGATAAATGAAGGGAATATATTCACACAATATGTTACTGACAACGTACTAATAACCATAAAATATACTTTTACTGCAAATTCAGCCATAAAAGAGGGGCCTGAAATCCAATAGAAAGGTTATCAAAAACCTAGAGTGTTAAAAATGCTGTAAGAATAATCTTTAAGCACATGAAGGTATACCCTGTTTCACTTGTAAGACATGTGTCATGTTGTGACCATATAAAACAATGGAAATGTCCTAAATGTGTGGAAAGAATGCTTGAGAAAGTTACGGTAGCTGAACATGGTACTACCGTGCAGTGTGAGGAGGGGCTCTATGGGCTAATAGCATCGTTACTCCAAGCCATTGGCGGCACAGAGGTGTTCTGGAGCATGCTGCACTTCATAAGGAGACAAGGAGAAATAAAAATGTGTGCCTCATCACCCCAGCACTCCAGAGGCTAAGGCTACATGGTCATGAATCCAGTGCTAGCCTGGGCTACATCATGAGACTCTGTCGTAAACAAATCAACCCACCCAGATAAATTGAAAAAAAGAAAAGAAACCTAAAGCTCTAAAGAACATATAAAAGAATCCCAACTCACCCCCTCCTTTTGAATGTTTCTCTTGTTTTTACAAAGGAAATACAGGAAAAATAACCTTGAGAGAATTGAAACTGCAAGTCTAGAGGAAGTAGAAGTATCACCTTCTCTCTTTCCTGTCTTATCTACTTCCTATAGAATTGGAAATATGTTAATATTTTATAAATGTGTAAATGTGTTTCACATAAGTGTGCTACTGCATGTCACATGGGCAGACCAAGTAAGTGTGCTAATGCATATCACATGGACAGACTAAGTAAGTGTGCTACTGCATATCACATGGGCAGACCAAGTAAGTGTGGTACTGCATATCACATGGGCAGACCAAGTAAGTGTGGTACTGCATATCACATGGGCAGACCAAGTAAGTGTGCCTACTGTATAGCATGTGGGCAGACTAAGTGTGCCTCTGCAAATCACACAGACAAACAACGTCATCATAAGGAAAGACATCCTGCCTTGACTATGTGTCGTCATATGTAAAGATAAGGAAACTGGAAAGAAAGAAACCCTAAGTTTTGTACATCTATTGTTTGTAGTAGAGACAGAGGGACGATTTTGAAGTTATTGCAGAGTTAAAGGGACTCTTTGGGAGGATCCAAGGATGTCACTGAAGAGTAAGGGGCAATACACACACGAGATAGCAGAAAGCCAGGAAAAGCTGCATCTATTAGATTGATATCACAAAAGTCAATAAGAACGCATGACTAAGCATACATTTAGAGCTGTTAGCTCTCTCTCCTCTTATAAGGCTTAAAGGAATGGCTCTCCTGGCATCAATAATGGAACTTCGCTCCCCACTTTTGTTTCTAACTAGCCTTCCTCAGGAAAATGAATAACGGTTCCTTGGAGAAGTGGTCAACTCAAGACCTGGAGGACAGATGCAAGAAAAGGCAAGGAAGTTTGTGGTATAGCAGACAAGAAACTCATCGCAAAGAGAAAAGATGATAGATGTGCCAGAACAGCAGGGGAGACAGTCTGAAGAGAGATACTTAAGGGTCAATAAACGAGGCACACTGCATACTGTCACAGTTTGAGTCTGAACTATCCCCCAAGGGCTGACGGCCCGAACACTTAGGCTCCCACTGGTGGTACTGTGTTGGAAGGCTGTGATAAGGTCAGGAGGAGAGACTGCTTGGCTACACATAGACATGCGTGCACACCGGCACTGCCTTGCTGCTCTGTTGAAGAGCCTGGACAAAAGCTGCCATTGACAAAAACAGAGCCCTGTGAAACCGTGACCCAAAACCAATATTTTCTCCTTCAAGTTGTATGTATCAGATAGTAAAGTAATAGTACTGAACAGAAATTAAGGAGAGAGACGGAGAAATGGAGAGAGGGGAGGAAGGGATAGAGAGGAATCCATTCTATACGTTAGAATACCAACTAGTAAATACAGTCAATGTTAAAATTAGGAAGGTGCTATTTTATAAGTATTATATTTAGTAATAGGTCCATACTAGAATTGCCAGTAAATACTAAACCATGGGAGTTTGTGGGGTAGCAGGATGCTTGAATTATTTATTAATCTGAAAGGAAATTAAGCATGCACATCCCCACAGAGCAGAGTAGTGTGGCAGATGACACCTTGTTTAAGGATCAAGGTTAGCATTATGACAGCAGACAGGCTTCCCACTGTGGCTTCTTGGTGTAGTATAACCAGAAAGACACAGCATTCCTCAGGGAGTCCATCTTTCAAAACTGTGTAACGTGAACCCAGTGCTGATGTATCACTCTGGCTTTTGTAAACATTTCATAAAGCCAAAGCCTAGCCTGTTCAAAAGGTGTGAACAGGCAAAGGGGCCCGAAGAAACATGGCAGAAATCAAAGCAGTGCTGGATGGAAGAGGTTGGTCATGCAGAACATTCCTGGGATTGAAGCAGTGCTCATATGTACTTACATGTATGACATTCAGGCCCCCACATTTCTCATTGCACATATAAAAAGACAACCCTGTTCGTAGAAACTTTGCTGTCCATCCTAAACATCCAATTGATTTAACACAAATCCATCTTTATTGTCTGAGGAAGAACGAGGAGGGACAACAGGAATACAGCAAAGACAAGAGCAGGCCAGCAGCCCTAGGGAAGGACACATGGGAACCTGTGGGGGGACTCTTCCTTCTTACTTGAGGCTTTGCTTTTTAAAATAAAATACTCCTTCAAAATGCAAAAAAAAGAAAGAAAAGAAAAGAAAACTTTCCTGTTGTCTTGTTTTGCTGTTTGTCCACAGCCTTTCAGAGATCTTTACTTAGATGATGCAGTTTCTGCCTCTAGTGCGTGTGTCCAGACAGCGCCCTCCATTCTAACTGTCTTCTGCACAAATGGCTCTCATGGCACTCGTGCATCTACCTTATGATGAAAAGTGTGTGTTCACTGCTATAAAGTTGGGTCTGGGGTCAAAAGTGGCAGGATTTATATGCCCTTCCTCCTGTGTACATGGGATGATCATGGGTATCCCTGGGACAGCCATGCACACTTTTGCCTTGGAGATGAAGCAGTGACTGCTGGAGCAAGCTATGCATATAGTGTTGGCACACAGGAAAGAGCATCTGGTATATTCATCTAAGGCCTCTTAGAGCTAATGTCTATTAGTATTTCATTTTCTCGAACTATCCCGTCTTCTGACTTGGTTAATTTAGACAGCGCTTAAGAAGCAATGCCATCTTTTGTCACCTCAAGTTTCAGAGTTTCAGCCAGATCCAATAAAAATATCTTAGAAACTATGCTGAATATTTGGTATAGTTGGTGGAAACGAACCGGGAAGTTGTCAAAACCAATGTGTTGTTTTCAGGGAAGGCAAGCTTTCGGGAGTCCACTCCTGTCATTGACATGCTAACAGCAGGGAAGCTTTCCCTGTTGTCACAGAACAAGTCCTTCTAGGGAAAGAACACATGGTATCCTATGCTCCTGGAGTTTCTTCTTGACTTTGATTGCTTGTGCCAATCCCTTTGGAGCTCCTTAATTCTCTCTTGGTTTTTGACAGCCTCTTTATTGCAGTTGGGATACTTGAATTTCATTTTCTTGGAAAGCAAAGCACCTGCCCGATGGATCCCCAGTTGGACATGAAGTGGGTCAAACAGGAATAATGTGTTTTGAGGGTAGTTCAGAGGTAGGGGTGTGAACAAGGGTGACCCCGAGAGAGGTGACTGTTGGGTTGAGCACATACTATCCTGTTTGAAAATAAAATAAGCTAATGTTCCCTAAAGCTACAGCCAAATCTTGCCCTCCAGAAGAAGCTGGCAGAAAGAATGTGACTTTCTCAGTTCACAGAGTACCTGGGTTAGTTACATTTCCTCTTTCCACTGGGGTGACCAAATATTTGAAATGAAACAACTAAAGAAGGTGGGCTCTTTACCTGAGCATGCAGTTAGAAGGAACAGAACCCCTCGTGGCACACAGCACATGACAAGGCTAGCGGTGTACCTAGTCACACTGTGTCTATAGTAGGGACCCAGAATGAAAGCTGGTACTGAGCTTGCCTCCTCCTATTTAGTCCACGACCATGGCTCTTTCAAAGGTGCTACACCCATTGCTGTGTCTTCCCACTTCAAGCAAACCTTTCGGGAAACACCCTCATAGATACCCAGATGTGTGTTTTTCTGGAGATCTGAAATCCACCCAAGTTGGCAATTAACCCCGACAGTGGGGAATCAGTAAATATTGACTGGCGAGCAAATAGAGAAGGCAGAAGCAAGGGTTTTAGTCGAGAGTGGTACAGCAAAAGGCAGACTAACAGGATGAAAGCATAAAAATGTCATAAACCCTTTATGTGGTGCAGGAACCTTCGTAAAGAAGTGAAGACTTTAGGAGGTGCCTGAAGCTAAACCTATTATGTTTGCTTTACTAAAGAGTAAGAAAACATGGAAAGGCAGTATAAAGAAACAAATAAAAAAGAGGACAAGAAAGTGTAGGAAACTGAGTGAAACTCACTGAGTTAGTCTCTTCCTGTTTCTGTATCCAAATCCTCAAGGTTCCTTTAGCTCAAGGTCTTGAAGGTAAGCGCTCCCCAGGCAGGCAACCCTATGTGCTAAGCCTCTAGGAGGAAGCATACGCAGATGAGACAGAAGGGTCTCTACAGCAAGACAGAGGACTGGAAGGACACAGAGGCCAGGCTTATCTTTCTATCCTTATTAGATTTCTGTGGGTTCTAAGTAGGGTCCATAGAGAGCTGCATGACTCACCTCTTCAGATAGTGCTCCCAAGGACTTTGCTACCTTCTGGTAGACCCAAGAGGTCATCTCTCACTCGACAGTAGTATGAGCTGCTGGAGAAGGCCATAGAGTCTTTTAGTACCTGCTGTTTCTCAAATTTCTGCATCTTATAGTATCCAGTATGACAATATAACATATTCTGTGGTAAAATTTCCTGAAACTCATCAGAAGTAATATGAACCCATTTCAGAAAATGTAAATGGCATAAGTTTATATAAAGGTAAATATGAACCCTACCCGGAAGTGTGGTTAAGCTTCTATGGTAAGTCCTGTGTTTTATCCATAGCTGGTTATGTGGTTTAACATAGCTGTATTTTAAATTTTGTACCATTATACTTAGCCTCAATGTCATTGACATTTCTTCATTCTGCTGCAAAGTCCTAATAATCATTATCTTAATGATTGAAGGCTGCTCTCAATGACAGAACTTGATAATCCCTTCACTATAGGGTGATTAAGTCTTGCTGGCGTTTTGATGTCTTAAGCAATATTGATGTCAATGTTTATGAATCTATTTGTCTGATATCAACAAACACCTATTTATAGATATGTATGCCTTTCCCTTCTCAAGTGGAGGTTTGGCTGCTTCTTCTTTCTGGCATAAGAGATACCGAGAAGACTAGGAGGTGGAGTTGTTGACTTGGGGGTGATGGACGGGGGATACTCTAATGTCCAGCGCTCTGAATGAGAATATGTGAAGGCAGTCTCCGGTGATGTGCAGCAGAAAGGTGGTCTAAGATGGGCTGAAGACTGGGACTGAGTGGGCAAGAGAGCAAGTGTGACTGTCACTGCCAAAGCTGAGAAAAGTGCAAGACTCCAGAGTGACTTTCCCAGAACCTGTAAACATGCTTGCTTCAAGTAGAGAAGAGAAGGTAAAGTGTTTACATCTACTATTGCTATAGTTTTGCAAAGGAGGATATGTTAATTCAAAAAAGAGAGCAAACAAACAAAGCCAAGACTGTTGAAACTACAGAATTTAAAACAAATAAATGGCTCTGTTAAAGCTCATCAAGATGCCTTAACAAAAAAAAATTATTGCTCTGAATTAGCCACACTCCAGAAACAGGCCTGAGGCCAGGGACTGATAGTGAGGGAACAAAAACCAAATAATCTCTAAAATCTATTGTTTCAAGCTGGAAATTCATGCAGTTTGCAGTTGCATTTTGTGGAGAGTTGTGCCATAATCCTGTGTCATGTCTGATTTGAAGGCTCACTTGTAGCTTAGTGTCCTATTAATGTGGCAGGCTCCTTATTTGCTTATTTAACTTCATAAAGACCAATAGGATATTATTTGTTGAAAGGGTATTGACTTAATGCCTGGACACTTTATTTTTCTATTTGAAGCTCAGAAAGCGAGTGTAGTAAATTGTCATAGACTGCACTGTCTGAGAAAAGTGAGTGACATTTCATCAAACTGAAGTCTCAGCAGGAGCCCATCTTCTTGCAGCTTCTAAGAATGATTGCAAGAAATAGAAAATACAACTTAAAGTGGTCTACATGATGAAAAGTATTTTACTGGCTTATGTACAAAGAAAAAAATATAGATTCGTATGACTTGAAGATCTACTGAATCCAGAAGATGGGAATGGACTATGCGTTGTTTGTTGTAGGCAGCATCTCCCTCTAATGGCAAGAAGGCCTCTAGTAACTTTCAACCTACTAGTTTACCAACTCCAGTGGGATAGTTTCCAACTTCCAATAATCTTACTGGATGTTCAGTGTTTGTCTTGGGTTTCATCACTATGATTACCAACAAAAGCGGGGTGGGACGTCCTTCTCTGAAGCCCTGAGAGGACGCAATACCATCTGAAAAATGTGAACGAAGGCTGGTAGACTCTTTTTTTTTTTAAGAAAATGGGGTTTTTGGCCAAAGACAACAGGGACATTAGTGATGGACAGTTGCAACAACCAAGAACTACTACCAACTAGGAAGCAGTGTCCCATGAAAACAGGAAACATAGCCAGAAGAGCTGCCCTGACCTGCCTGGGAAGTCTATCAGGCCAGTGTATGTATAAGACAACTTATACTGATTGCACCAGTATCATTGTTTAGTAGCAGGCCCTGTCTTTGCCATCAAATAAGCCCTAATACCACTAAGCAGAAATTAAAAAGCTTTAATGAGATCCTCAACCTATTGATGTATACCCATGCCTGTAGCTCATGCCACTGACACATGAAGTCAAGTATCTTTTCCCACTGGGGATGTCATCATTTAAATGGCACTATTGATTTTGAGTTTTGGCATGGCTCCTTTAACCCTGGAAGCTTCCAAGTTGCCTGAGGGGATGCAGCGGAAGACATAAGTAACTCCATGTTGTGTAGTCAGGGAGCAGACCCAAGCCACCTTAATTATCTGCTCCAGGGCAGCTTGTCATAGGCAAAGCTTCTGAGAAAGCTGGAGCAGATCCTTGTATGTTTTGTGTCCTGTGATCAGTTCAGCTACTCATAGACAATGCACACATTCTAGTCATGTAAGGACTTTTACTAAAGCACCTGTAATCAGAGCAAATTCAGGTTTGCAGGATTAACTTTCAGATCATCCATTTGGGTTGTTTCAGTTACTGATTGGTAGTTAACTATACACAAACTTTGTGATTTAGGCCCATGATGAATTATAATTTTTAATGATTGAGTCTTTTGGGTCAGTACTTTTAGAGGACATAACTCTGCTCCTTTTGGTGTGGCGTGGGCTTCCACAGGCTCCCTGGAAGGTCACAGGGTCTCATTTGCATATCCTGTATGTGGAGTGCTGTCCCCATCACTCATTCCACCCCCATGCATGTTTTATTACTGTCTAGCCTGGCCAGGCATATTTGCATTACACCATTTCCTTCTCTAGTTCCAGCATGCAAGCTGCCAGGCTCGATGGGATTTAACTTATGGAAATCTGATTATAATTTTTATACTTCTCCTTGCTTCCATGGAAATAGTCAAGAAATAGAATACTAAAAAGAATCAATAAAACTTAGGCATTAAATGGAACTAGAGAAAATAAAGTACAGGTAAGCATATTTTAGCCACTGTGTGTAATCCAGGTTTCCCTAGAGCATCATCACACATGTCCTTGTAGTTCTGATGTTGAAAGACCACAGCCCCCAAGCAGGTGATTCAGATTCCAGGCAGGACTTAGTTACCAACTTCCTATTTCTTTGAGACCATTTTTGAATCACTGGGGCACAGTTCCCTACATCCAAATCAAAGAGATTAGCAAAAATAAATAAATAAATGTTGGAAGAGGCCACTAGGCCACTACTTAGTTCCCGGCCACTTAGCCCCAGAACAATCACACAGAAACTGTATTAATTAAATCACTGTTTGGCCCATTAGCTCTAGCTTGTTATTGGCAACCTCTTACATATAAATTTAACCCATTTCTATTAATCTGTGTATCACCATGTGGCAGTGGCTTACCAGGTAAAGTTTCATCCAGCTCTGGCAGGACTACATGACTTCTCTCTGACTTCACCCTATTTTCTCCCAGCATTCAGCTTAGTTTTTCCCTGCCTAGCTCTGTTCCACTACAGTTATGCTATAGGTCCAAAGCAGTTCCTTAATTTATTTATTCAAGCATACAGAGGGAAATCCCACATCAAATAAATAAAATCCCTAGGATTCCATTTAGTGCAAATGTTCTATCCTTTAAACAGACATTCAGCTTCATCAGTGAGTCTTTACGACAGTGAATCTCAACTTTCCTCATGCTGTGACCCTGGAATATGGTTCCTCAGGTTGTGGTGACCCCCAGCTGTAACATTATTTTTGTTGCTACTTGATAACTGTAATTTTGCTACTATTATGAATCATAATGTAAATATTTTTGGAGCTAGAGGTTTGCCAAAGGGGTCACAATGTTTTACTGGTGAGAACTGCTACTTTATGAGGAAATGCTCTTCTTTGTTCCCACAGAAAAGAATATTTACTATCAGAGTAGAAGTTCTTGCTTTCAAATGATCATTGTTCTTTTCCATGAAATTCTTGCTGTACTTCAGCTCTGACTGATTTCTTGGCATTTACTCCATTCCGTCAAGAACCCAGAACATATATTTTTTTCATAAAAGAGTTCAAAATTTTTATTAAATTATTTGTTATTTGTATAACACATGATTTCAAAGCAAAATACCAACTCACAAGAAAAGACATACATGCAAATAAACACACAATGATTGGAACAGAACCATATGGCCAACCCAAAAGTGCAAAGAGGTAGGGGTGGGGATTTCTTCTGCCAGCTGGTCCTGCCTGGAGCTCAGAGATTCTGAAGTGGTCAAAGCTAAAAGAAGAGAAGTTACTAACTTCCATTAGGTACAAGGAAAAAAAATAGGAGTATTTAAAAAATGAGGCACACAACTAAAAATGGCATAGGGTGTAATATGTACAAATCTAATCAAACAAAAATTTCTGTAAAATGATGGATTCCAGTTGTCTCTTAGATTCACTCCAGCCAGCAACCGAGGCGTATTGCAAATCTCAAGTCTGAGAAGACCTTCCACGGGCTGCAAGTGCACTTTAGTGTTGATGACGTCTGCCTTTGGGGAGAGCATTTTAGACACAGGGATGGATACTGAGGAATCAGACTACAGGAGCAGGCAGTAGAGACTGAATTCTTCTTGAGCTAATTAGAGAGACTTATTTAAAACAAGGGACAGAAGGTAGGACTTGATCGTGATGCTCTTCCTAACAAATGGTATTTGCGATCTGTCCGTTCCTAGACGTCTCTAGAACGTGCTTTCCCATTCTGTACCTGCATGACTACCCTTCTTTTCTGCTCTGCTGGCAATGGTTCCCATCCCCTTCTTCCCTGCCAGGCTTCTAGCCTTTCCTATGCTCAGATTCTGGATTACTGCCTCTCATTGCAAGTCACCGTGATATTTTGCTAAGTACCATTGTCCCTGTGAGTGTTGTTACATGAAACAATGTTTTCACCATCCTTGATCTCTTAGCCTTCTGATGATACTGACATATTAATTATGGAACAGCCAAGACGATTTCAGGCAAAAATAATGGCTTTTCAAGTACTTCTCATGAATATTGGACCACTTTTTAATTAGCATAGGCATCTTGCCAAGGTTTTTGAATCCTTATAATTTGGATGGCAAGTGTCCTGGGGAGGGATCATATTTGCTTGTATGCTCTACTTGGCTTTTAGCCCATTTTCAGCAATTCATGGATATTAACCCCCAAATAAGATAATCAAATTTGTCAAATAAACTCCAGATAATTGGGTCATATAGGCTTTATGTTACATCAGTGTATGCTTTAAAAATAATAAAATAAAATAAAAATAACTTTCCATTAAGGAAAGACAGGCTTATTTATACTTAATGGCTCATCAGTGCAACAGATATTCATTGAGCACCTACTGTGTGTCAGGCTGTAATTTAGGGAAGACAGGTATTATTCTTGTTGACGTTTTACTTTATTTGTGGGAGAAGACAAGTATAAATATTTGTGCCAATAAATGACTGTCATAATTAAGACATTGAATATACCCCTAAGTGAAAAGGCATGTTAAGGTGTCAGAAACTGTTAGAGAAGGGGTCAATTGGGGCAGGCTTTTGGAAAAGGTGACATTTGAGCTGATAATTTATTGATAAGAATAGCCCACCATGCAAAGGATTTGGGGAAAGCATTTGCAAGTGGAGACAACTGCCAATATAATAGGCGCCCACAGCAGGGAACCTGTAGCACAACAGGGTGGGAAAGTCAAGCCAGTGTGCACAGCCTGGCACAGGAAGAATGAACAGTCCAGTGATGGTTACCTCCACAGTGGAGCTGCTGAGACCTCTGTGGCTCCCCATTCTCCAGTGTTAGAGGCTTCATCAGTCCCAGTCATGATGAGGGCTTAGAGAATTCCTAGAGACCCATGGGCCTTCATCCTAATTTGGAGGGATGAAGAAGCTGGATCCCAGGGTCAGCACTGCATGGTAGCAGGCAGAGAAGGCAGGTGGACAAGAATCAAATTCTTGTTATCAGCCTTCCTTCTGTCTGGACTCCTGTGGCTGGAAGGTAACACCTACTCTTGGGGAGAGTTTTCCTATCCCAGATAATAATGCTTCTGAGAAATAACAGATCCGTCCAGTGCATATCTCTTAAGTTCCATGACCATCAGATGGGTCGGTCAATGGACCACTTCTCTACACGGAAGGGTTTCAGTACTATATTTTAGCCTTTTAATGGATGCTTAATTTATTAACAGACCAATGGACTCAACATTTTACTTATTTATTTTTATGTGCATTGGTGTTTGGCCTGTATGCATGTTTGTGTGAGGGTGTCAGATCTTGGAGTTGCAGGTAGTTTTTGGCTGCTCTGTGGGTGATGGGAATTGAACCTGGGTTTGGGTCCTCTGGAAGAGCTGCTAGTACTCTTAAAGCTTATCCATCTCTCCAGCCCAGCCTCAGATGTTTAAGTCTTGCCTATTTTGAATCATGATTCATTCTGAGAACAGGATGGATTGAGACCACAAAGGGAATGCAGTCTAAGGTCTGAGTTACTGAGCTCTGCTCCTGGCCTGGGTCGTGTGGTTATCAACTGGAAAAAAGAAGAAAAGTTCAACGGGATGGTTATTGGTGGGGGTGATTCTTAACCTATGATTGCTATAAGAGATGCAGGATTCCCTAGAACATTGTATCCATCCCAGCAGTTCTGCTAGCCCATGTTGAACTGTAGAGGATTCTTTTGTTGGCTCTTGCATTTGCTTCAGAAGGGGCGTCATCCAATGAAAGGTTTGGTTTCCTGCACAGAAAAATCTTCAAAAGACGATGCTCAGACTCCTCAAAGTGTTCTCTTAGAGGAGTGGGCCATTATTTCAGGATGCTGATGCTACTGCTGTTGCTGGCAATATCATTTGTTTAGAATTTAATGAAAACCAACATTTATTTAATTTAATTCTTTTTAAATTCTCCTAACATCTCTGTAAGCCAGCACTATCATCAGTGATATCTATAGACAAGGAGATGACTCTGAGACTTTTGTTAACCTGCCATAAGTCACAGAGTGAGGACACAAGACATGTTCAATTAAAGCCAATCATTTCATAACTTTTAAAACAAAGTTTTGATATAGTTGGGAAGGGTGGACCTTGTTTAAGATGTAAAAAATCCTATCTTTCATACTGAAGAATATAATTTTTATACTAGGGGGTCACAAAGTTCAATAGCTGTATGATTTACCTTCATAGTAGTAAATGGTGCTTGCTTGCTATTCAGCTTTCTGTTGAATTTCCTCAATCATGGAGGTTTATTTCTGTTACCACTGAACAATGCTTTCTTAAGTCATATGCATTAGCTAGGTAGTATTTCTTTCCATTAGTGTATTATAAAATTATTGCTTTGCAGTTCTTTGACCTTCAGAAGATTTAGGGATACTGACCACCCAAGGTTCCCAACTGGAGTCATGAATATGAAGGAATTTCACCATCTCTGCCATCCTATGCAACTCACTTAGGACCCCATGTATGCCAAGGCCATCAGATGGATGGAGGCAGCATCTTCCTGGACCATCATCAGATGGATGGAGGCACCGTTGGCCAGGATTATCAGACAGAGGCAGCTCGCATGGCTCGTGTATTTGCACAGTCTTCATGCAGCGAGGACGACAAACCTATCTGTAGAACAAGATCAGGCCTTTTGTGGGAGAATATACAGAGCAACAAAGGAAGCTGTTGAAAGAAACAGCTCTACAAAGCAAATCCCCAGCTCCCTGGGGCAGCAGCAAGTGCTTACTTTTACAAGACTGTTGCTAAATATTTTCCTGACAGGACAGAAAACAACTTGCCCAACTTTACATGCATCTCTTTGGAGAAAGCCATAGGTGGTTATCAGAAAAAGCGTTCAAGGGTTTTAAATCTTTCTTCCTCCTATTGAAATCATCTGGAGGGAAAATCGTATCTCTCTGCTTTTTGATTCATCCACTTTGGTTCCGCTTTACAGATTTTTTTTATGAAGCTGTCTGGCCATGTGGTCTCTTTCTCACTTTCTCCCTGTTCCAGCCCGTCCAGAAAACCCAGACCTAGGGGAAGACAAAAGCCACATTGATTGGCATGGCACCCTTCAGGTTTCTGGAAACATCCAGAGACCTTGAGTTTCAGGCTCTTTTGTAGGACTGTCCCATGCACAGGAAAGTAAACCAGTAGTCCTTGGTTTTGAAGATTTAGAACCATTTATTTTATGTGTGTGAATGTTTCACCTCCATGTATGTTTGTGCATCACATGCCTGCCTGGTGCACGCAGAGGTCAGAAGAGGGGGTTGGCTCCCCTTCAACTGGAGCTAATAGGTAGTTGTGGGCCACCATGTGGGTGCTGGGAACTAAAACAGGGTCCTCTCAAGAGCAATGAGTGTTCTGAGCCTCTGAGCCATCTCTCCAGCCCACTGATCCTTGGTGTTCAAGGGGGAGCAGTTAGGTATGTTTGCATATGGACCGAAAGGCAGAAGTCCTGGCACCATTTGAGTCATTGCTAGTCTCTGGTTCTGTGCTACTCTCATTCAGATTCCTGAAAAGAGGTAAGGATATTTAGAGAAATCATCAATTTGGGTATGCCTTCCTGGGCTATATAATTTGAGTTCTCAGGGTGGTCATTAAATCTGTATTCTCTTTGGACCATGCTGAATTAGGATTTCTTTCCAAAATCGATCATTATTTTAAATTGTAATTTTCTGTGTTCAGAATCCTCAGAAACATGGAAATATAGCTGGCCAACTTATGAAAATGCATATTAGGGAGGAGGAGTAACAGAGAGAGAGAGAAACAGAGAGAGAGAAAGAGTGAGAGAGAGAGAGCTATAAGGAGAATGATACCCCATCCATGCAGTGTCTGACTGCTCTTCCTTCAGTCTCCCATGAGGTATGTATTTCTTGCACATGTATGTGAAGTGGTACTGCACAGAGTGACAGGATTTATAGTCCTGGACAGTGCATGTCAGAATAACTTGCTTCCTTCCTAATGAATATTTTCTACAGAAATTGTTCATGAGAGCCACAAGGTCTGAAAGCATTTCCTTACAGTGAGGACTTCGTGCAACAAGCAACAAGGCATGCACTACAGAACACTAAAGCCACCTTCCAGGGGCGTGTCACCCCTGGGGGCCTGCATCAGGCAAAAATGTAACAGTGCTTTTCAGCAGGATTTTGCAAGGTGTCCTTGGCTTCCTAGACTGCAAAAGAAGGTTCTGCAATCAGTTGAACTCTCTACTTGCTTCGGTATACTCCATTAAACAAATGTAGAAGGATATTTAAAGCCCTAACCTACACCTCAAATCTGTCACTATTTCTGGTTTATATGGACTCTTTTAAAAATCAGTATGAGGTCTAGAAGTATCATTGTGCATCCAAGGAATTTTTAAAATGATATTTCGTGATGCAAAAGTTGTGGCAAAACTCTGGTTCCATCAGACTTGATTATAACAAGATCCTTTTGCTGACAGCTCAACAGTCTAAAGCCTGCACAGAGGAGAGAACTGTCTGGGACAGACGTTTCGTAGAGCTTTTCCTAAGTAGTAGTAGAAGAAGCAGAATGTTCATTACAGTGCCTTCCAAATAGCTCTACCTCAAATACGCAAAATTGTTTTACTATCTTATTAAAATGATCCTAATGTCTAGGAAGGTGAGCATCCAAACAGACTAGGCTCCCACAAAGCCTGTCCGTGCAGTAGAATCAAAACCCAGTGCCATTGTCCTTGGC
>LOJH01002536.1:24647-35118 GCA_001685095.1 Ellobius talpinus
AAAACCCAGTGCCATTGTCCTTGGCTTCTCAGTCAGCCCTCATTGTCAGCCACGGAAATGGGAGGAGGGGAGGAGGTGGAAATTTTTAATAAAAAAATAAAAAAGATCCTAATGTAATAATAGCGATGAAATGAAGTAGAAGGCATCCAAAAATAAGTGGGAAGGTAGGTAAGGGCAGGGAGACAGGAGCACACATGCAGGACTATTTGTGTTCTTAAAACTGTGCTACCCAGACTGAGGTCATAATGTCTCTTTAGATAATATATTATGAGCTCATGGGCAAAAGTAGAAATTAAACCAAAATACTTGGACAATGTTGAGGATATCATGAGAGTAGGCTAAGAAACTCTTTCCTACACCGTTTTCCTGGGGCAGGAGACTCTCATTTTCCATTGTGGCTTGATCCATGAACAAATTATTCCAGATGGAATCTTATTGTCCAGTCTGGGAGACTAAGCAGTAGTAGAGTAGGCCCCTTTGTATTTTCTCAATCAGCTTGTGACCTGACACATGAGATACTGGGTCAGTAATAGCCAGTGTTACCCCATGCTCTATGAAAGCATGAGCTCTGTGGGAGCCAGACAGCTGTCTATTCTGTATGTTAAGTGACATGCTCTGTTTCCACATGACAATGATATCTGCCATGGCTGACACACTAGATAGTGCAATCCCAAGGTCTTCTAATGAGGATGACCTTGTCAGCAGAAATAAAACTCCAAGGTTCTGGCTGCCTCCATCAGTGTGGCACCTTACATGCAGGATATCTTCTCTCTTCAGACAAACCAACAGTACGTGTTCATTATGTAGACTTGTTTTCTAAAGATCCTTAAATGGCTGTTGCCACCATGTCCAGCTATTCATTCTTCCTCACTAACTATCCCATTGCTCTGAATGTGTGTAACTAGTTCCTGTCTTTTCTGCAGTCTTTTCAAATCATTACCCAATATCCAACACAACCTGCTTAAACTTTCTAGTACATGTTGCCTCTGAGCCCACGGAGGTTCAGGAAGTGCATGGTAGAGGAGGCCACTCATCTTGTAGCAAAGAGGAAGTGAGGATAGAGGAAGAGAAGGAGCTGGGGACCCAAGCTTGACCTTCTCAAGAACAAGCATCCAATGACTTAACTAGTTCCCAAGAGGCCCTATTTCTAAAGGTTCTATCAACCTTCACTCATACCACAGGCCAGAGGCAAAGCCTTCAACGCATGGGCCTTTGGAGAACTCTTGAGATTGAAATTATTGTAAAATTGAAAGTCAAGCCCCATTGACACATTTTTTTTAAATTTCAATCTACCCATAGGAATCTGGTATATATTTGGTATTTGTTGTCTTGTTCCTAAGTTTGTGGTTGTGTTCACACACACTGAACCCTGCAGGTAACAGCTGAGGAGCAAGATGAATTTATGTATCAGGACAAAGAAGACAATAGAAGCTGTGGTAACAAGCAGATTGTGTGAAACTGGTAGGGTATTCCTGTTACTTATGAAGTTCACCATGAGTGCGAATTATGAGAATTGAAGTTCCTTCATGTGTTTTTCAGTCATACTTACGGGCTCTTTCTGAGGGAAGGGTGGCAAGAAAGGGGCATCTTCCCTTCTGGTATTGGATATTAGCGTAGGCATAGCAGCTCCTGTCAGCGAGAGACATCCAACAACCTCTAGAGCGGGGGCCTTGCTTACACTATTGATCCTTGTGTACATTGACACCTGAAGGCCATCAGTGGAGCCCAGACAATCTCTTCTTTCCAGAACTCCTTGCTTATCATCTTGAAGAGGCCCTTGGAGTTTTAGAAATCACATGTGGTCACTATATGGCTCTTTAGGGAAAATGTTTAGATTTGAACCGAAGCCTTCATCTAAGTTTGATCCTTTCCAAAGTCCCACCTTTTAGTATTTGTGATTCCAAGAGAGGCAGTAGCTTCTCTGTAGGTGTCTGGAACACCAGCAGGCAAAGCAATCATTTCAGCAGTGAGGACCCAGCGGCAGAGAAAAGGCCAGCACTCCCTGGCTCTTGGCCATCTTCCTATTCCTGTCACTCAGCCACTCACTGGCTGCAACTATGCTCCTGAGTCCAAGACACACTCAGTGACCCTGTCATCACCAAAGCCTTTCTGTCTCCCTGCAGCTTGATTTGTTCTCCATTTCTTGGAACCGAGGACGCAATGTTCTCCGCATTGCAAGCCGGTTGTACATAAACCGGCATTCCAGGAGAATCACGATTGATTCCTCTTGTGGGTTAAGAAGGTAAAATAGATAGTATCTTCATGTGTAGTACATTTTGACTTTTTAAAACCTATGGCATTTATTTTAGTTGTATGTGTGTGGCATGTGTACAGAGGTCCCTCTGCAGCTAATATCACAGGTGGCTGTGAGCAGCCCAATGTGGCTGCTGAGCACTGAACTCTGGACCTCTGGAAGAGCAGTGCATGCCCTTTGGACCTGTTAAGGCTGTTTTTAAATCTCCAGTAGACATTCCATGTCTTTTCTGTTATGATGTGATAATCTTTCTTGATAAAGGACCAAGCTGAGGTTGATTCCTCAGGACCTGGTAAATCTAGCAAATCTCTTCAGAATGATCAATTAGTTAAAATGTTTTAGTGTGTGTCCTAAGACCATCAGCCTGAAACTTTGCTTTGAGAATAATTTATAAAAACAAGGTATTTTATTGCATCTTAGACTCAAATTCCACTTACAAGTTGGTTTCAAAGAAGATGCATTTAAGGAGGTAATGGGATGAGTTTGGGGGTGACAATGTCAGTACAAAAAGGGTTGCCTGACATCCACTGGTCCAGTTTCCTTGGAGATGGTTTCCTCATTGAGGAACAGCTCATCACAGAGCAATGGGATGGTGACTGCATCTTACCCAATAATTGATCTGAATCTATCGTTTACACCGAGGAAAAGCAAAGATGTGCCGTAAGAGAAAAAGCTCTTAAGGCTCTCTGCTTCTTATTGGCTGCTTCAAAGTGTTGAATTCTAGAAGGCCCAAGCAGCTCAGATGAGAATAGGGAGTGACAGGCATGGGGTGGTAAGCATAATATACAGCAAGAGAGCAGAATCCATCAGGCAGGCACACTTTCTTGCTGGAGAGAGAAATCATCACAGCGTAAAATGGGATAGCTTTGAAGGAATTCCAGGTGCTTATTTGTGGCCATTCAACTGCCAGCTAGGGTTCCACAGGGCTCGTGTTTGGTTTAGAGGTTAGGAAATACTGCTCTCCAAATGGAAATATATGCCTTGTAATTTCAAAGGAAGAGAACACGAGTAAAAAGGGATGCTTCTGGCAAAGTCACCAATAATCCTGTTGTCCTGAGCTCTGTAGGAACCATATGTGGACCGTGAGCTGTGTGGTAATCACGCACGCAAGGCAGCTCATTGTTCTGACACCCTCCAACTCTCTATGTTTCTATTTCGAAACCTCTGGTTCTGTTAAGGCGTGTTACACCAAGCTGTACTGGAGCATGCGCCAACTTGTCGTTGAGAAGGGTCACAAAAAGAATGATTTATATGTAACTACTGCTGTCTCTACTCTTCCACCTCTAAGACTCTTCCCCTTTAAGTCAGGAAAGGCTGGGCTGTGCCACAATAACAAACTAAGCCCTATGTCCAGGGGGTATAAGGCAAAGGCAGGTTTAGTTCTTGTTCATGGTACCTCTCCATCAGGTCAGGATGGCTTTCCTTGCTGTCATTGTGTAGGCACCCAAGCTGATGAAGCGATCAACAGCCTGGAGACAGTAGGAAGTTGTGTCCTCCAGAGAATGAGACTTTCTTAGGGAGGAGAGACTGGGTTTTACTTTTTCATGATTTAGTTCTGAAATGAAACAGTTCTTTTTGTCACGGCACAGGGGATAGATAGAGCTGGTTACGTAGTCCTGTCTGACCCAAGAATTGTGCGGGAGTCTGTGGGGCTGGACCAGAGGAGAATGAGATGGAGCTGAGGATGGCTGTAGTTATCTCCACCATAGTTAAAATTTCTTAAAACTTTGTTTTGAAGATCTGTCAACATCCATGCATGCCATTCACTTGACATTTTAAAATTTCTTAAGACTCTGTTTTGGAGATCTGTCAACATCCATGCATGACATTCACTTGGCATTTAGCCTTCATTGTCTTTGGTATGTGAATGTTCTACTTAGGCATACATGTGAATGTGAATAAATATTTGATTCTTCATGAAGTTCTTACATATGACTTTGATAACCTGAAAACAGACCAGATAATTTATTTGTTTGTTTTTACATAGCCTGTAGGGCCTTGTGTGTTCGGTAGGACCCCATCTAGTTTATGACTGAAACCTGTCACAAGGCCACATAGATAAGTAATTTACCACCTTTATTTTAATTTATTCTTTAATGTACAGCAAGTTCCTATGGAAGGAGCTGTTCCTAAGGAATAGACCAAGTGTCCCCACTCTAGCCATTGAAGAGGCTGTTGCAGGTTCATGCTGTCAAGGACCATGCACACCTTGGGACAAAATACTTTTGATGTTCTGGGTTCCGATCAGCTAGAATGCAATAAGGTAACAATCTGAAGAGAAGGGACCCATGAACTGAGGTGAACAACTTTATCAGCCAAAGAGGTAGAGGAAAATCATAGGCACCTAGCCAAAGCTAAAAGCCTTGGAAGGAAAACCACAGTAGCATGTGAGCCTTGGCACGTTTGCAACAAGATTAGCACATGGGTTGCCAAGTCAGGATCTGATCATTTGATGGGAATGTGCTGTGGTGGACTCTGAAAACCAGATAGGCAGTTTCCTGACACAGTTGCCACCAGGCAGAGCCTGAGAGGCCTGCTATAGCAGTTGTTTCTGGCTGCAGGACAAGTGACACCAAAACTCACCCATCTGAAACCGTAGCAAACATTATCTCCTCTCATTTCCGAGAGCCGGGCACTTGGGGCAGGCTAGGATAGGTGGTTCTTCCTCTAGGCCAGGTTGCTGGTCATTGGGAGCTTAGGTGGGGCTGGTGGACCCCCTTCCAAGGTATCCCTCCTCTATGCTTGTCAGGTTGATGCGAGTTGCTGGGTTTCCATTTCTCCTCAGACGGGCCTCTTCATGGCTTTGAGAACATCTTCCTGAGGTGTGACCCGATTGACTCAGAGGAAGCAATCTGAGAAAGAAAACTGAGCAAAGTTTTAATGACTGAGTCTTAGCCTCCATGTCCCACATACCTACCTATCTATAAGAGTCTGTTGGTGGAAGAGATAAGCCTTGGTCAGTGCGGAAACTGAATGCAGGGATATGAATGCTAGGGGTTAAACATCTTTGCAGGTCAAATAGCATATTCCCTACCCTTTCATAGAGGGAGATCTGACTGCAAATAGCAGCAGGTATATTCCTCCATAGGTCTTGGTCCTGAAAAATAATTCTGAATTGGTTCTTGATTTTAATTCCAGCATTTGGGAGGCAGAGGCAGATGGATTTCTGTGAGGAGAAGGCTAGCTTAGTCTACATAGCTAGTTCTAGGCCAGCCAGGAAATACACATGGAGATGCTACAATGATGATGATGATGATGATGATGATGCTTGAGGCTGGGGAGATGCTAGTCAGCACTCGCCTTCCGCTCATAAGATTTAAGTTTGATTCCCAGAACCAGGGCACGATGGTGTGGGTGGAGAAAGATGAATTCATGGGACTGGCTGGCCATCTAACCTTGCCTACTTGTCAAATTTTGGACCATGGAAAACTGTCTCCAAAATAAGGTCGCCAATGCCTGAGGTATGACACCCTGGCTGTCCTCTGGCATCTGCACACATGTGTACCCACATGCACACAGGAAAGCAGAGCAAAGCAAAACAAAACAGAAAATGGAAGAAAGCTATGTATTGGCTGTGGGAGTATGGGCTTGATGACATGCACACCCAAGTATGTTCTTCCAGCTGCTCAGTCATCCTCTATCTTCCTTGATGACTGCTTCTCTGAGTCACTTCTCAAACAGCCACAGACATAAATGATTTTTACAGTTAAAAACCCAAATCTACAGCTATGTGAGAAGGTAACAGTGGATCTAACTGAAAAGAAATGAGGGCTTCTTAGTTGTTGTCCCAGAAAAGGTACCATGTTCTTTCATGCCTACATTTTGCCTATCCAACTAAGTCAGCATACCCATGCCTGTCTCGCAGGAGGTCATAAGACTTAGTAGTTGTGATTTCAGGTTGGTGTCTTCATGTGGCTGTCCTCTGCTTTTTTTATTCTCATTATGGGAAGGGACAATGTTCCCTACCGTGTGTTTGCTACGAAGTGAGGAGAAGACTCAATACATGTTGGCGGTCCCCTGTCATCGGCTTATTCTTTGGTTGGTAAGCATGCGAAGGTGGCATTAAAGCATTAGTTTGTTCTCTTTGTTGTATCTGAATATGCATACTTCTGTCCTCCAGTTCTAAGAGGAACATTAAAATAAAAATACAATAGCCTTTGACCACTCTCTTCTTCACACTTTGACCAGGGAGCAGCAGAGACTATTCAGTATCTGTTTATTTTTTTTTAACAAATGAACAAAAATAGGAATTTGTTAATTCCACAATGCCTGTCAAATACTCAGCCACCCCAGAAAGATAGGGTATGTCTTCATTCCTGCTTTCTTCAACCCATTCTCTCCTTGAATATACAGTATCTGACGCTTTGTGAGCTCTGTGTTGTTACTCCATCAAATTAGCAGCATCTTAAGTGGCTCAAAACAGTACACATTTGCTGTTATAGTTCTGTGGATTAGGGTCACAGAGTAAGTTCACAGTAATGTGTTCACCAAAGGCTCTAGGGCAGGCTCACTCAGGCTGCTGGGGGATTCAGTTCTTTGCAGTGGTCATAGGACTCAAGTCCCTATTTCTTTTTGGCTGTTAGAAAAGAGCCAGTTTCAGCTATCTTGAGTCCATCACTGGTCCCCACATATAGCCTCCTACATTTTAGGACTACCTAAAAGTCCGTTTCTCATGCTTCACATCTAGCACCCTGTTCAAGGGGGAAGCACAGTGGGTAGTGTTTGATGTGTCCAAATGAGGACCTGAGTTGGCATTCCTAGCACCCACCTAAGTCCAGGTGCAGTGGCATGCAGCTGTAATCCCAGCACTCAGGACTCGAGATGGCTGGATCCCAGCTGTTCACTGGCTGGCCAGTCTAGCTGAATTTGTGAGCTATAGGCTAAGTGAGTCTTCTGTCTCAAAAATTCACGGTCAATGGAAGACACTTAATGGCTACCTCTATCTTCTACAAATGAATGCATGGGTGCATGCCCTTGCACACACATGTGCAAGCATATACATGTGTGTTTGGGCATGTGTGCCCACACACAAAAACACACCAACAAAAGCATAAAGGGAGCTGACATCCTTGCTGTCTTTTCATCCTTGCCTCCTCTCCAGGCATCTCACTCTGGTGTGCCCGTCATTCCACTTAGGTATTTAAGGCCTTGTGTGATTCAGTGGAGACACCGGTGCCATCCAGAGATCTTCCCACGTCAAAGCCACCGGGCTAGTAACTGCAATTACTTCTGCACATCGCCCCCACAGCAGCCATCTGCATTAGCATCCCTCTGGATAACCAACCATACAAATCAGGAAGGAATATTCACACCATGTTGTCTCTCAAAGGGACCAGTTAGCAGCTGTGTTCAGGATGCCCAGGAAAATCCACCACTCAGTTACCTTTCCTCTCTGAGAGCAGGAATGGACTTTACTTGCCAGTCTCACTTGCTGTGCCCACCTCGTAGGCACAATTTCTACCAGCTTTTTATTAAACGTTCAAATTCCTGGGCCCTGATATTTTGATTTATAGATCTCCAAAAAGATTTTAATTAATGTAGAAATGACGGGTTTGCTTGAGGCGCTTTGGTATGTTTGGTTGATCCCCCCACCCTGGGAGCTCCCTCCCAGCAGCCCTTTCCATGTTCATGTCACGTGTTCTTCCGTAAAGCTTCTTCCTCTTGAGCATTGCTTTGTCCTTTCATGTGCTATATCAGCACTCATACCTGAACATATGCATGCCCACACATGAGCATTAAAAACCGGGACCTGCATCTGAGACAGTACTTGCTCTCCAAGTCTTTCTGAGTCTTGACTATCTCACATAATACAATGGTTTCTAGATCCAGCCATCTCGTTAGAAATTTCCCCTTTTTACAGTTGAATAAAATTTAATTGTATATAGCTATCAAATTTTCATTACCCATTTATTAGTCGATGTACAAATATCTCTGTGGTATCTTTTGGGTACATACCCCCGAGTGCCAGAACTGGGTCAAATGGTTCTGGATTTAGGCCTTTGTAGGGGCAGAAGCCTCTATGCTGGTTTTCATGGTGGGTGCTCAAGTTCACGGGCCTGTTAACACTCCTTCACAGCAGCGACTAAGTCTTCCTTTCTCTTCACATTCTCACAAGCATTTGCTGTGCTATGTTTCCTTTTATATCTTTAGAATTATTTATTTTATGTGCATGGATGTTTTGCCTGCAGGTATATTTGTGCACCATGCCTGGTGTCTGCAGAGGTCAGAAGAGGGCATTGGATGCCCTGGAACTGGATTTACAGATGGTTGTGAGCCGCCATGTGAGTGCTGGGAACTGAACCTAGATGCTCTACAAGACCAACCATGTCCTTATGGCTGAACCATTTTTCCATGTCCATCCTTTGTTTTCTTAAGGATCACCATTCTGGCTGGTGAGATGGACTCAAAATGGTTTTAATTGCATTTTTCTAATGTCTAAGAATATTTAATATGTTTTAATATATTTATTGGACTTTTGTATTTCTTCTTTTGAGAACTGTCGGTTTGGTTCATTAGCCTATCTATTACAACTATAATGCTATGTATTTCATTTAATTGCTCATTTTTCTCCCTATAGTTCTTCTTTGTCCTAGTACTTATAGCTTTATATGTTAATTGTTTCACTGTGTGCTTTTAATTGTGTCTCACTGGATTTAAAGTTAAGTTTCTGTTGCTTTGTTTATTTTGTTATTTTTGCCCCAGCTAACCAAAATGATTGGTCTTTTATTGTAATGCTTCTGTTTGCTTTTGACTCTGGCATTTGGATGTTTTTCATCCTTTAAGATTTGATGGCATTAAACTTATTTTCCTAAATAACAACAACAGAAATTTATGCTGGACCTACATTTAGAATTCTGGATCCCTTTTGTGTGCTTTCAAAACTAATGATGATAATAATGACGGTGATGATGGTCAAGGCAGGCCAGTTCTTAACCAGGACAATTGTGTTGCCCAGGTAATATCTGGCAACGTTCACAGACATTTTTGGTGGGTCCATCTTGCAGTAGTAGAGTCTGTGAATGCTGCTAAACACCCCAAGATGCACAAGACAACCCTCATTAGCAAAGAAGATTTTGGTCTCAACTTTATGGTAACCAGACTGGGGAGACTCAAACACAGCCTGACTGTACCCTGCTGTGCTGATCAGCCTCTATCAGTCTGGCTGTTGTAATAAGCAGCCTCTAAAGTACCTGCTGTAATGAACAGCCTGTAACATAGTCTGGCTATTGTAACGAGCAGCCTATAACATAGCCCAACTGTTGTAATGAGTAGCCTGTAACATGGTTTGACTGTTGCAATGAGAGCCTCTAACATAGCCTAACTGTTCTTGTAATGAGCATCCTGTAGCATAGTCTGACTGTTGAAATGAGCATGCTGTAATGTAGTCTAACTATTGTAATGAGCAGCCTCTAACAGTCTGACTGCTGTAATGAGCACCCTCTAACACAGTCCGGTTATTGCAATGAGCAGCCTCTAAGGTTGCCCGGCTGTTGTAGGAAGCAGCATCACGTTGCTTTTCAGCAATCTAATATATTATTTAGGTTTATTTTTAACTCTTCAGAACCCCCTTACACATTGTTCTCAGTGGTGGTTCTCCTAGAAGTTCTGAATTCTGATTCACATTTCTTCTATCTTGTAGCTCTAGATTCTTCAGCTGGTCTACTCTACCTTAAGGATGTTGAGAAAAGGGAACAATAAAACTGGTCCAGAAGAGTTTTTGGGTGTGCATCTTTTGCCATATTGTTTTTTTCACCAGAATTCAGTCATTTGAGCCCACCGAACAGTATTAGAGATCACAAATGTAGTCTAGCCTTTGTGCCAGAAAAAGGTATGCCAACAGAGAACATTGGCATCAAACATCTGCTAGGCTCTCCTGTGCTAGGCAAGAGTAGTATAGTTTAGTGCGGCTGTTGTGAGCTGAATCCTTTGCCCAAGTTTGTGGAAAGATTAATGAGAAGCCCAGAATGGAACTCAGGTCTTGCTCATCCTAAACCACATGCTAAGCACACCTTAGTTAGAAGAATTGGGCATAACCTGGGGCCAGCAAGTGGCTGGCATGTAAAAGTACTGATGGCCTGAGTTTGATCCCTGGAACCCACATGTTGAAAGGAGAGAGCTGACTCCTACAAATTGTCTTCTGCCTTCCACTCACATGCTCTGACCTGTGTGCATGCACACACACACACACACACACACACACACACACACACACACACA
>LOJH01002536.1:35158-49423 GCA_001685095.1 Ellobius talpinus
CACACACACACACACACACACACACACACACACACACTCAATGTGTATATGTGTTTTAAAAAGAATTGAGTCTTTTAGTAAGGTTTTATTTTTATGGAAATGGTAACCATAAATTCCACAACTGGAGAATATTTCAGATTTCTAAAGCAGCTAAAGCATCCTTCGTGAAGAGCTGCTGAAACCCTTTTAGGGAACATCAATATGCAGATTGCATCCCACATTTTCATCTAGATCACAAATGAATAGACTGGGAGAGATAAATATCATGGGAGACAGCTATCATGGTACTTTTAAATCACTGTTGCACTTAGGCATTGCAGACCATGATTATATAGATTTCAAAAAAAAAAAAGCCTTCAGGAGCCCAGAGGGATGGCTGACCGAGCCAGTGAGCACTGCTGGGATTCTCCATGGTCTGCTCTAGTGGCCTCAATGCTATGAAGTGGCAGTATGGCTGGATTTCTTTTCCTGAACTGAATAAGTGAATGGCAATTTCTAGCCTAGTCAATAATGTAATCACAGTCATCTCATATTAGTGGTGGACTTCATGTCATATGGAATAGTTACAATAAGGTGCTCATCAAAATCTCCTTTTTAAGGTGGGAGCACAGTTAGTTTTATTCTCATGGAGCAAGGTGGGAACCAGGAGAGAAGCCCTTGCTTCCTCGGGCTGCCCTGATAGACAAAGCCAGTGGATGAGCCATATGAACAGGTGTATGGGCCGGGCCGTGTGAACAGGTGGATGAGCCGTGTGGACAGGTGGATGAGCTGTGTGTACAGGTGGATGAGCCGTGTGAACAGGTGGATGAGCCGTGTGAACAGGTGGATGAGCCATGTGGCCAGGTGGATGACCTGTGTGGACAGATGGATGAGTCATGTGGACAGGTGGATGAGCCACATGAACAAGTACATGGTGCAGAACCTGCCTTCAGATGAACCCACAGCTGTCTCTGGATCTGCTCTAATTGACTTCTCAGTTGGACATATTCTGGACAGTGCTAGCCTCATTGCTGGCCCTTGCTATGATCATGTCACAGAAGAAGACTTCTCTATTTTATAAGTTCTCTGTTATGTCAATGAAATTGAAATATTAATATTATTGCTTAAGTGATTTCTATTATGAAACCAACCCAGCTCTTCTTTCTTGCCTTCTCTCCTACACTTCTCTTTTCGTGTGTCATTGGAGTTTCTGTGTGCTCACACTGGCTTGAATGTTTTACTCTAACACTCAGAACGATATCTACAGTGAGTTTACTGGATACTGAGAACTAATGTGTGCTGCATTGTGATGGTTTTATAAAAGTTATATTAATACTGTCTTACTCAAGGCCAATCACTTGGTTCCCAAGAACAGCCTCCTCAAAACAATGTTAAACATTTGATGGAAGTTTCCGAACATTATTCGTCTTATCATATCCTTGAATATGTTCCTTGAGAGCTTCACAGTGAAATTCAGTGTCCAGAGAGGCCCAAGCCCTTTAAGTGAAGACAGTTTATGCTTCACCTTCATCTTCGATCAGGCCTCCTCCATCTCTCGCCAGAGCTGGCACTAGTTCAAAATGAGGACCAAGAAAAATGTGGACCCTATAACTGTAAAGAGGCTTTGTCAGCACTTAAGCTCTGGACCTGTTTGCTACAAACAACGACAGTTCAGCTCATCACCGTGCTAACTAACATTTGTGGTGCCTCAAATTCTCTTGATGGAATTAAATTTGTATGTTATGTTTACTGATGATAGCCAACCAACTACAAGGCCCACGGGTATTCACTATGTGCAAGGTCTATTATAAGCACATGAATGGTATCATATTTATTCTTCACAATCCCATTGGCATGCTTTTGTCCTTATTCCCACCTTGTGTATGAGGAAAGTCAAATACAAGATGACAAAATCATGCCACCGATAAAGAGAAAAGCAGAATATAAACCCAGGCCTGACTGACTCTTTAGCTAGTGATCTAAACTCAATTGTGTAGAATTGTGATTCATGTCAGGAAGGATCCTGGTTTTCCATTGATGCTAAATAGCAGTGAAAGGTATATCTGGCCATGCACACCAACCTTGACAACTGTATTTCACTCTTATTTTTTTCCATGAGTCCAATTCTCATGTGTTCTTAAGTTTGCTTTGGCCCCTTCCTTGCAAAATGGTGTTGTCATAATGATAAGTTACGGCTAATCTTTCAATATATGCAAACTGAGTTTTAGTAAGTGGTAGAAACTGGGTAAACAAGAAAGACATGGTCCCTTCCTTCATGAACCTATCAAGGTAGAGAGCATAGTCATTAAATAATTAATAACTAGTGTGATGCTATTTCAGGAAGAGGAGAGGGCACCTGGACAGAATTCTGCAGCAAGATGCTAACCTTGATTCCAAGGGGCACAGGGTAGGCTTCATCTCTGTGTAAAAGTCAAGTATACTCTCAAAAGCAAGCAAGAATAGAGGATTCTCATCTGTGCATCTGAGATGGCGCTTGTCCCTGAGACTGAGAGGACTGTGGGCTCTGTGTATTGAAAGATGATGTCACCAGGAGCACAGAGAGAATAGAATGTAATGGGAGATGGTTAGAGTGAGTCTGCTCTGTGGGACATGACAGAGTTTAGCAGTTTTATCGTAGAAGTGATGCTGAGCCTTTGCAGATCTCCAGGAAATGGAGATAAGCATGCCATTTGGGTTTGCATTGACTGTATAACGAAGAAGGATTTCAGCGGCAGAAAATTGGAAGTTGTGTGTTGGGGCTACTGTGGCTCTGCTTATCTAAGATTTCATGAATCTGCCCTGTGCCCCTTATCTGATTTGTCTTTTGTAATTTTGAAAGCACAGACTGAATCACTGTTTGTCCCACATCTGTTCACTAGCAAGTGAAGTCCTCTGCCTAGGTGTGACTGTCTCAGAGGATGCCTGAGTATCTCTTCCATGGCGGTGTTCCCCTGCCAAAGCAAATGTCCTCAGCAGATACTTCATCTGGAAAGCCACCACCCCTTCAACCTAGTTTTCCTTATCCAATCAAAGCTGATGCATCTTATTCCCAAACAGGAAGCCTTTGGCCTTGCCCCACCATACCCCCCACCCCAGGTGTCCATATGGTTATATATATACACTCCTAGGCCCAAACACATGGCTGTCACACAAGATGTAGATTGTATAATCAAGGAGGGAGGATGTTGTTTGTCCCATGTGCAGGGAGATGCTTCCCCATGAGTCATCGGTGTCTGTCCAATAGGAAGGCAGTGAAAGAAAGGTATACAGATTATGAAAAACAGAACATGTTTCTCTAGCATAAAGCATTCTTAGTAAACCCCTCAGTAAGCCCCTCTAACCCCTTGGAGATGTGGTGGGGCAGTCCTTTTCTACTCCTTTGGGTCCCTTGGGTTGCTAGTGTTGGTGGTTCCTATGCCAAGGTCCATCTTTCCTTCCTAACAGAAAGCTAATTTTGGTTAAGGTAGCAATGCTTGTTTAGCACATACCTACTTTTCTACAGTTTCTTATAACCAGAAGAGACTGGATTTTTGATTAGACTGGATGGAACTTCATGCCCAACACTCAGATGGCCACTAACTCGATGGCTCTCACCCCTTTGCTTTACCTTTCCCATGTGTGTATCGAGAGTCCATGCTGGAGGTGCAGCAGCCAGTGTAACATTAACGAGAGGGAGTCTTCTGTAAGATAGCACTAGAGAAGGGGCGCCTGGCCCAAGGATACTGGAGGACACCAGCTCTTTGTCAGAATGCTTTCTTCATCAGATATCTTGTTATATGCCAAAGCGAACCAAAACAACCCATCTACCAACAAATAAATCAACGTTGGGCCATTAGTCAGGGTGTGTGGTGGTACTTGGCACTTGGAGTCTGAGGCAGGTGGATCACTGTGAGCCTGAGGCCAGCCTGATATACAGTGTGCAAACTTGTCTCAAGATGGAAAAGAGAAAAGATGCCTGTGCCTCAAATTCACAAACTCATTGAATCAGTCTCACCTGCATCTGAAAGGCAAAGTTGTTCTGAAATCTACCATGGATGTTCAATTGCAGAGATGGCTTGCTTTCTCTGGCAGGCTGTTACCCTCGGGAAAAATGACCTTGCTTTCCACTCTGCTTTTTTTCTAGTGTTGCTTTCAGAAGTGACACCTGGCAAAAAGAGCCTCACCCACTTCTCATTTGGAGCAGTTGAGAACGTTATCTACTGGGCTTGGTAGCAGGAGCAAGGAACTTGAACCCAGAGTTAGTCTTGATTTCAGGGGCTGTTGTCTTCACAAACTCACGCCCTAGATGTTAATTTAAATGGGCCCTTTGAAAACCACTTCAGGAACTGTACAAGAGACAGGAACATCATGAACTGACTTCAAAATACAGACCTGTATGAAGATGGGTTTTATTAAAGAAGGAAAGCTGCTGCTAATACTTTATAAATTGGTACTTGCACTTTTAGAGACAACCTCCCAAGCAGCATCCAACACTATTCAAGGAGGCCTTATCTCCAGCTTAGGGGAACAAACCCTGCTTGCGGGGTGGAGGAAACAACCAGGCAGCAGTGGAAGGTGCTCATCACTGTAGACACAGGTGTGGGAGTCAGAGACCAGCACATTTCTAAACATTTGATTAAGCCAATGAGACACAAAGTGTAAGTGGCTGTTTAACTTCTTTCTCTGTACAAGTTGACCAGCCTGGCTCTTCAATTCCCTTTCATCCTTTGTCCTGAAAAGGGGGAATAAAATCTCACAGGCCGCCTTGTGGCTAAGGTTTCTAACTAGCTTCCAATTTGCTCTCCCTGCTGCATCCTGTCTTGACATAATACACCAAGTTTCAAATACCCGACAAGATTTCTGGAGTGAGTGATGAAGTACCGTATGATGGCCCATGAAAAAAAAAGTCACCTCTTAAGAGGCATGGAGTCCGTTGCCAAATTGATGTGAATAATTACTCTTTCCTCTATGTCTAACACTTGTACTAGTCAGGGTTCTCCAGAGAATCTGAACTAATGGGGTATTTATAAACAGGCAGGGAAAGAGATTTATTATGAAGAATTGACTCCTGCACTTATAGAGGCTGACAAAGCTAAGAACCGCTGGTGGCCCCGGCTTGCTGAGGGCTAGTGCTAATCCACAGGCCAAAGGGCCTCTGATTTAGGATGTGAGGCTTCTGTTGCAGTGCTGAGGAACACAATACAAAGTGCCCAAGCGAGGTTGCCATGCAGGAGACAGACCCTTCTCCCTCACAGGAGGGCTGTCCGTAGTCTGGACTTCCACTGCCTGCACGAGGAAAGAACCATCCAGGTTCGCACATTCACCTCCTGGAAAAACTGTCACAAGAATGTCAGAGTATTAACTATGTGAGGACCCCATGGCCTAATTGAGATGATACATAATACTAATGGAACTCTGACTTTTAGTTTGGCTTTCGGAAGCTTATTTTTAACAACTTCCCAAAGTGATTAAATAAGATAGTATGCAATTGATATGCTGCGAAGAGATTCAACTTCTTGGTTTTCTTTCTAATTCAGTCCAGAAGATTTCTTTATAGGCACCCATATGATGGATGATATGATAATCTATCTATATCTATCTATATCTGAGTATGATAATCCATCAATACTTTTCTGTTCATTAAATGGAAAGTATGGTCAAGAAGACATTGAAAGTTTCTATAGAGCCATGATCTTTTGGTCTTTTTTCCCTACAGAACACATGATATAAAGAGTGCTATTGATATTGAGCATCCATGGTGATGGATGAAATTTTCAAGTTTTATTGGGTATGGCAGTCTAGGCTGGCAACCGAGGTCTCTTAGAGTCTGCAGCACAACTGTCCAGACCCTTTGAGAATCTCTGTTTAGAATTCAGGTGTAATTCTAATAGGTCTGTTTATATGTTATTTGGTCTTTTTCCCTTGAAGTTTTTAATATTCTTTCTCTGTTCTGTATATTTGGTGTTTCTTTTCTGGTAGAATAAATTTGGTGTTCTGTCTGTTTCTTGTTCCTTTATTATAGGCATGTCCTTCTTTATTTTCTTCTATCGTTTGTTGTAAATATTTTCTAATCCTTTGAGCTGGATTTTTCCCCTTCCTCAACTCTCATTATTCTTAGATTTTTGTCTTTTCATAGTTTTCATATTCTTGGATGTTGTGTTCCCCAGATTTGTTGAATGTTCAATGTTTTAGACTTAACATTGTCTTTGACGGCTGTATCTATTTCTTCTACTATATCTTCCATGCCTGTGACTCTCTCTTCCCTCTCTTGTGTTCTGTTGGTGAAGCTTGCTTTGGATGCTCCTGTTTGAGTTTCTAAATTTTTCATTACCAGAACTCCCTCAATTTGGGCATTCTATTTCCATTTTCTAGTTTTGAACATATTTATTAATTTCCTTCTGCTGTTTGTGTCTTTCTGGATTTCATGAGGGGATTTATGTATTTCTTTCCATTGTTTGTTTGTATTTTCCTAGATTTCTTTAAGGGATTTATCCATTTCCTCTTTAAGGAACACTATCTTTCATACAGTTCATACAGGTTGTTTTAAGGACTTTTTTTGGTTTTTCGAGACAGGGTTTCTTAGCAGTCCTGTAACTAGCTCTTGTAGACCAGATTGGCCTTGAACTCACAGAGATCCACCTGCCTCTGCCTCCTGAGTGCTAGGATTAAAGGCGTGCACGGCCACCACCACAACCACCACCACACAGCTTTAAGGTCTTTATGTGTGTGTGTGTGTGTGCGTGTGTGTGTGTGTGTGTGTGTGTGTGTGTGTTTCAGCTATGTTGGAATATTTAGGCCCTGCTGTGGTAGCACTGCTAGACTCACCCCAAACAAGCCAGGCTGTTGCTGAAACAATAGGTTGCTCCTCACAAACTGACAGGAAGGCCCCATTGCTGAAGATAACATTCACACAACTCCTTGAACATGGAGACTCGCTGGTGCCTATGTCTACATAGAGCCTTCCCCTTTATGTCCTAGTATCTTTGGCATTCTGTAGGCTACTGAAAAAGAAACATAAACAACAGCCCAGCCACAAACCCTTTGATCTGCAATCTGTCCTGCTTGCAACTATTTTAGGGCAACGATGACACAAAGCTTCTTCTAATTTGACTTAAGACTCACTCCACAAGATGGAACCCATACTTGATACTGCTTGGGTGACCAAGAACCAAAAACTAGATAACCCAGAGACGTAGGATAAAACCAAACACTACTAGTATTTAAAAAAATAATGTAGTGATAAAATAACTCCTAATGATATTCTACTTTACTCTGATCCGTTCCTTAATCAGTCACCTTCAGAGAGGCTTCCTCTTGCAGGAGATAGAAACAGATGCAGAGATACAACCAGACATTATGCAGAGAGAGAGAGAGAGAGAGAGAGAGAGAGAGAGAGAGAGAAACTTACATTGGAACACATCAAATCCTACCCCTCAGAGTCCAGGGAACCCTTTAGAAGAGGAGGTGGAAGGAATTCTAAGAGTCAGAGGGGATGGAGAACACCAGAAGAAATGTTTTCTAAATCTGCTGAGCAAAGCTCATAAGAACTCGTAGAGGCTAAAGCAGCAAGGACAGGGCTTGCAAGGGTCTGCTCTAGGTCCTCAATATATACATTATAGCTTTCAGCTTTTATTGTTATGGGACTCATGAATGTATGAATGAGTGAGTCTCTGTTTCTTGTGCCTTGTCTTGGGATCTTTTTCTTCTGTTCATTTGCCTTGTCTGATTTCAATATGATGGCTTTGTTTTATTTTTATTTTGTTTAAGAAAGAAGAGTGCTATTGAATAGAATGAGATTACATTTTTGTTCAGGGACCTTTTTCAATTAACCACACAGAATTGTGCAAAAGAGGGAGAAAGGGGTGCTGACGTAAACAATGTAGGACAGTGTATTGATTAACCCTTCAGCAGACACAGGCTACTTACTAAATATAACATGGGAGCTGAGAGTTTGTCTCCTCCTCCTGAATCTCTCACCGTGAGCATCTGAGTGATGAGCTTGACCCCAGAATGGACATTCTCCTTCTGCACTGAAAATACGTGGTTAGTGAGCTCACAACAGTATACCAGTGGCTTCATCTGATCCCCAGAGATACAGCTGTCTGCACTGATGCTTGAAATCTTTTATTGGACCTGCTGAGAAGCTGCGTCTTATTTTATTCTGTGAAGAACTGAGATAATTTCCGAAGAAACCTCCTTAAACTCCAGTATATAATCTCCCCAAGTTAAGATGCCCCTCGGCTGTATTTAGCTGGGACTGTGGCTTGCTAGAGAGGAAATACCGGGCTGGGGAGGAGGCACAGAGATACCGCACTTTGATCCTGTAATTCGGCAAATAAACAAAAAGTAATCAAGACCGAAATGTTAGGTTGCTCTGTTTTGCAGAATGTCATGGCTGTAGGTTTGCTGCCTTCACAGGGTAGTTTTGATTCCCCCCACAGGAATTATTGGCATTGCCAAGAAGAGCTGTTCATTGTGTGTCTGGGGGGAGGGGTTGGCATACAAAAGGAGGTCTGTGCTCAAGGCCTGTTACAAGCCTTTGTCTTCCAGGTGTTTAGGGACATTCATTAGGTTGTATCCTTGTACTGAGCTTTGTTGCTATGGCACTGCTGAATGATACTTTTCAAAGCAATGCATAGGTTAAATAAATTATTTTTAGGGATACAGACAAGATAGAGAAGGCTTGGCCAAAAATTGGAAGGCTTTCACCATAGTAGCTGGTATTCTGGCTCTGTCAGGGAGAGGAACATTCTAAGGGATTTCCTTGGACCTAATCATTGGAAGTGATAGCCTACCCTGATGGCTCATCTTCATTAGGCTCTCACTTCCCATGATTAGGTCCAAGGTGAATCGGATTGTAGCTGAGACTCTGAGGGTGTCTCCAGAGCTGTTTTCTAGGGAGGAGGAACCAGAGTGGGGAGGGGAAGTTCTAATTCTGTGGCCTGGGGCCTTGGTGGCATAGGTGGGGATAGAAAGTCAGATGAGCACTGGCCTTTTTGTTCCTGCTTCCTGTCACACAATGATGTCAGCTGCTCTGCTTGACACATCTCTCCATCTTGAAGACAGCACCCAGCTCTCTGCAGTGCTGATCTAAGTTAAGCCTTTCTTTAAACTGTTTCTGCTGGATAATTTGTCAGAGAAAGGCACAAGTTACTAGCACTTCAAACCGGTAACAGGAATCTGACTCTGGATGAACAAGGCATGAGCAAGAAACTTAGGTCTTGAAGATGCTTTGATGAATACATTTGGGAAAGGCAGGAATGAGCAACAAATGTGTAAATAAATGAAGAAGTGTTGAGATAGGATGAGACCCAAAAAGAAAACAGGAGATGAGCAAAGGCATCCTTGGACTGAATTGTGAAGATAAGGCCTCTCTGAAGTGTTAACTCTGGAGTGGATACCTATGTGGTTTAAAGACCCCTGGTACAGAGCACCAGAGAGAAGGGAAAGCATCCTAATGGGGCCATAGTATGGAAGAACCACTCAGTACCCAGTAGCCTGCCAGTGAACAGCACTGATAAAGGTAGGCTGATGGAGCATTCTTCAGTTCAACTTTATATCACTTCCTAACGGTTCTCTCTAGGAGCTAGCGGGCTGGAGAAATCTGAACAGGAAGAGAATGGAGGAGTAGAGGGAAATGAAAGTGAAGACAAGAGACTCCCACTTATGTCCCTGAAAGGATCTGCATCAGTATCTAAGGTACATAATGCACATCCATGTACGTTTTGCAGCACTGTTCATAGTAGTTGCAAAGTAGCACCAGCCTAGATACATATTGGCAAATGATAAAGAAAACATGTTAAGTATGCACAGTAGGGTTTTATTCAGCCATAAAGAAGAATGAAATTATATCATTTGTAGGAAAAGGGATATAACTGGAACTGAATGAAAGGTAGGACTCAAGAGACAAATGTCACAGTTTTTCTCCTAAGGAGAAGGTAGGGTTTTTGTTGTTGTTGTTGTTGTTGGTGATGGTGGTGGTGGTGTGGTTTTTTTGTTTGTTTGTTTTTGTTTTTGTTTTTAACTTGAAAGTAGACAGAGAGGTATATGAAAGAGGAAGGGGACCAGAAGGAAGAAGGGGGACAAAATAGGGTAATGGAGGTGACTATGAACCTAGTATATCATGTAATCATGTATCAATAAAAATATCTAAAAACACAAATTGCCACCTCACTGTGTAGTAAGCGCTCCTCTCAGTGAGAACTCGATCCTGATGTGAAGGCATTAAGGCCCCCCAGCTATTTACAGCTCAATAAGGACAAAGCTACAGTTCAAAGCTATCATGCTTGGGAATTTTAGTGTGAGCTTTGGAGAAGAAAGACTGTTCAAACTATATTTCTGGTGTTTCAAGACACTTGCCTACAGAATGCTCATTTTCAAACTTCTCATGAACCAGCAGAACTGAATGTAGGGTTAAAGGGGCCAAGGAATAACACCTTGCTCCTGACTAGACCTGAGACCTGGGCCAAGAAAAAAACAACCTGATCTTGACTTGATCTCAACACCAGGACTTGAACTCCCTCCAATCCCTGAGAACAGAATCCCACCAATCCCTGAGGTCCCTGAGCACCAAATGTCACCAATTCCTGAGCTTGCCCCACCATCAGATCATAAAAATCCACCAGTCCCAAGCCATCCTGGAAGGCTCTCTCCTCTCCCAAGAAACCCTATGTAAACTCTGTTCAGTTTGCTACTGTTTCTCACCAGAGGCTGCTACCTTCCTGGATTCTTCCTTCCCAATAAATCTCTTAAGTGAGGTTTGTCGTGTGGTGTGACACTTTCACAGGAGCAGAGCCCAACTGCAACAGTTTTTTTTGCCAGCATAGATTGTTTTGGAACAGTGCTGTAACACTTTTGCTGCGAAAGCTTTTCCCCTAATGGAGCATAGTTGTTACACTCCAGGGGACCCAAGCAGAGCTGTAACACTTCCCTGGACCTAAGTAGATCTATAACACTTCTCTGGAACAGAACAGAGCTGTAACAACTTCACTGGGGAAACTTCCCCCTAGCTCTAACACCTCCCTGGACCTGAGCAGATCTGTAACACTTTCACTGGGGGAAACTCTCCCCTGTTGGAGCAGAGTCCTTACACTTGCACTGGGGAAAACTTTTCCCTGGAGCAGGATTATAAGATGCTATACTTACGGTGACTTTGTAGTATTCCTTGGCTTCTGACTGATAGGATCCCTTTCCATCTGAACTGTAATGCTTACAGCGACAGCCCTCAGTTTCTGGAAAATTTCTCTCTCCTTTCACTTATGAACTCTTTGGAAGTGCTGAGAGAGACAAGAAAAGGGAGGAGAAGGAGGGTAAGGGGAAGAAGAGGAAATATGTTGAAAGTTAGAATACGTTACCTTGATTCATAGATGTTATTCCTGGAAAGAAAGCAAGAAAAAGAAACAGTCAATAGTGAAATAGTAGAGAGTTCAAACGCCTCCCCACTTAAAGGCGAGGAAACCATCTTTGTTTCACATTGTAATGTAATGATTTTTGCCAACTCATAAATAAGACTTTGCACGTTTACATTTCCCAAATAAAATTAACGATTGGATTTTGGAGAGATGTGGATCAAAGAAGGGAGAGAGAGAAAATGAGTGGTGGGGGAGAATACAGCTGGAAAGAGAAGTGCTCTTCATGTTACCATATTTTGGGATCCACTTTAGGGATCAGGACACTCAAAACAGAACGAAGGTGAAGCATTGTCAAGAAGTAAATGGCAGAAACCCATTTAAAGGCATGTGTGTTTGATACAAGAGTGGATTCAAGTGCTCTCTTTAAAGGTCAGACTCCATCCATCAATTTTCCATTGTACCCTTTAAGAATTCATTTGTCTTCCAGAATAAAAGTCTGATTTATTCCGATGGATGGGATCCAATTAATGGCACTTAGATAGCTAGCTTAACTTTTGACAAAAGTTCTGTATAGGGATATGACAGGTCCTTCCTCCCCTCCTTTTTTTTCTCTGTGTGCTGTTAGAGGTGTTCCATTATTCCATCTGTTTCCATGGAGAGAAGTGACAACATCATGACTTCTGTGATCTTCCTGTGTCTCCATGTGGAAAGAGGCAAAATCCTGAGAGCATTCCCCACTGCATGCATTGCTTTCCTTCTCAGCCTCTGTTTCTCTCTTTTCCACTCTACCTTGTGTTGGTCTCTTTTTAAAATTACATTTCTTTTATATATTCTTCATGGGTACGGGCATGGTACTCAGATGTCTAAGGACAATTTTTTTTTGGAGATTGAATCTCTCTTGTTTCCATGTGGGTGCCCAGCATAGAACACAGGTTCATGAGACTTGGTGACAAGAGCCTTTACCTGCTGAACCACTTCCTTGACACCGGGTTTTATCCTCTTGCCTCAAATCTGCTTTGGCCATCATAACCTGTGATTTTTACAATACAATTTCTAAGTTTTTCTTTCAGGAGTCAATTTTAAAACCATGGGCAAACTATTCACTCTTCATGGGTAAATGAAATAAATATTTTTAAAAGATATGTACTTTCTGAGGCTAGAAGCTCAATGATTTGTCCAAATATGCAGCTAGTCATCTAGGTTTTTGTATATGAAGAGAGAACCCTAACTTTATATGTTTGTTGTCAATTTTTAATTTCAGTTAAATAAGTGGTAACTTCTCAAGTGTGAAAATACTCTTGCTGTGAGAAAACACCAGGACCAAAGCAACTTATGGAAAAATGTGTTTGCTTGGGCTATGGTTTCAGAAGAATAAGAGTCCATCACCATCATGGCAGGGAAACATGGCAGCAGGCAGACATTGTGCTGGGAACAGCTAAGGGATCACTTCTCAAACAGTAAACAGGAAGCAGAGAGACCACTGGGAATGGCACAAAGCTTCTGAAACCTCAAAGTCTGCCCTCAGTAATATATTCTCTCCAGCAGTGCCGCACACCTACCAACATAGCTCCACCCACTAAGGACCAATTATTTTTATTAATCACCTGAGCCTCTGGAGGACATGCTCAGTCCAAACACCACAGACTGAGACTTGGTTCCAATGACTTAATTTCAATGTAGTAATTTTGGTATTTTTTTATATAAAAACAAACAAAAAGCAGGGGCTTGCATCATATTCCAAGCTGTCCTGGACCTCACTGTGTAGCCATTCTGACCTTGGCTTTGAACTCTGTCTGGCTCAGCCACCCCTCCGCTGGGATTCTCAGTACGAGACACCCTTACTCTGCAGTGTCTGCTCTTTTTGTGACGTTTCTAAGCTTGTGTGAAGGAAAATTTCGTTCATTTGAATTCATAGCAATAAGAAATAGCAACCTTGTTTGGATGCTTACCCTTCACCTGACACCGTATGTATCTTACAAAGTTTGTCACTTTCTATCCTCACACCATCCCCATTAGTTAGATTTTGGCATTTTTGCCAGATGAGGAAATAGAAATTCAGAAAGGTTAATGGCTTACTCAGGGTTGTACCCAGTTGATTTAATGCCAGAGGCTAGATTTGAACCCTAGTCCACATGACTTAAGAACCTGCACCTCTAGACTCTGAAAGAGGTTGGATTAGAATCTTGGGGATTGAGGAGTAGGTGTCTTTGAAGTGTTCCCAGTTGGGCTGAAGGAATGTTCTCGAACTATAGTAATTAGCATGAGACATGATTAAAGTTATAGCTGCTTCTTGAGGCTATGGCCTTCCAAACGTGTGAAAATTTCCTTTCTGTTAATGTTGCTAAAATTATCTTAGAAAAGTCAGTTTTACGGTAGAGTTTTAACTCCCTAAGTTTGGGTCTGGAAGCCTCTGTAAGGGTAGAGGAGTTACACTTTAATCCCTCAAGGGCATAAAAGCAAACAGGAAAAAGAGCGGATTTGCTGCAACCCGAGAAAAGGAGAGAGAGATAAAAACCTCATGTGAGAGACATTCGGAAGAGGAATGGAAAATAGATGATTCCAGAGTACCTGATGTGTCAGTCTCTCAAGAGCTCCCTGCAGGCCACCGCCAGACTCTCTATAGATTCATGATGTGGTGGCCACGGGGGGAAGCCTCAAGCAGTAAGTACAAACTAGGGGAAGCTAGCAAAAAGCATCCCAGTGGCATCACACTATAAATCCAAGAGAAAAATGTTCTTTCTCATATGTTGAGGGTGAAATTGCCCTCCAAGATCTCTATTTCATTTGGTGTGGCTCATTCCCTTCACTGAGCACCCTGGATAGAGTCCTTATGAAGACCCAACAATGAGAGTAGTCTAGAAATGTTGTCTCAGAGGCAAGTCCATTTGATCCCTCTTTTTGATCTCTATTGTCCGTGGTCAAAAATTACAAGAAAAAGAAGGAGGAGGAGGAGGAG